>JANTPZ010008615.1:0-12852 GCA_025593235.1 Vachellia pachyceras
ATTAAGTTAAAACAATACAAGAACATTGATCCCATACCTAATAAAGCGCTTGTGCTCAACACTGTCAACTGGTCCAGCCGTTCGGGCAGAAGGTTTTGTGTCAAACAGCAAAGAAGCATCATTATCACCATCTTCATTTTCTTGTTGCACTGTCTGAGAGACACCATCGCTTTGAGGTTGTTGTGACTCATCCTGCTCATACCCCTTTCGGAAAAAGTCCACACAATACTTTTCTTTATCCTCTTCGTCAGATAATTCCCCCTTCACCAATTTATTGTATAACTCAGCTTTTCTCTCTAATGCTGCATAGCTAACTGATCCATCTTCAACTGCTTTTAGCTCAAGCTTGTCTCTGCATAATGGGAGCAAAAGAAGTTTCAGCATAAGGACAAGCCGAATAAATCTATCCTGAAATGTTTACATAATTAAGATAACACAAATAAATCAGTAATGCTAAGCATCAAATGAAACTTGTTGCCGCAACAAGTATCATCAATGTTTCCACCCTTCCCTATCTTTCAACCATAATCTAGCACGCTCAACACATTTCAGAAGAAAATACATTTTATGGGTCCAACCAATACTACTTACCAAAATTGGTACATAAAATTTAGAAGCCACGTCCAACTGCTTTTTTTTAAATTAATGGCGAAGAACCAACACGATTTTGAGTGTAAAAGCTTGAATTCATTCATTTTTAGTTCCAAAAAATCTTTTCCAGTTTCACAAATATTAACGAGACAAAATGCCTTCAAATTTAGTCGGAATTGAGAAGCGTAGATGTTTTAAATAGCAGAACAGAGACCATTTTCAGCCTAAGGGTGTGACAAAGAAGGCAAAAGAAATCACAAGTTCCCAACAATCTCAGACCAGCTTTATTATTTCCGAAACCAATCCAACACTAATACGTGTTAGAAGTAGCACCGGAATATCACTAATAAAAAAAGAGATTGTACAGAGAAAATAATACTTGAGAGCACGGGCATCGACCCCGGAGTTCTTGGCGGAGAAAGCATCTTTACGAACAATCTTCGACTTTGCGCGTTGGTACTCAACCTCCGGGCCCGATAATTCCCGAGACTTCTTGGACTCTTCCTGAGACCTGTAAAGCTGAGCCTTCAATTCCATGATCGACGATGCCCCAACGCCCGCAATTGCACGGTGTTTCTTGGGCATTATCGACGATTCCGTCAGCCATCCTAGCGATTCCACCACCCTCTTCTTCCTCTCCTCTTCCCCCATCGAGAAATTGAAGCAAACCAACACAATAAATGAATCCGACGCAGAATACCGAATTATAGATAAACAGGAAAACCCTGAATGTATGATCGAATCTGAATCACGATCGGATGAATCCAGGAAATTAGGGTTTCGACGGGTTCATTGCATAGGCGGTTTTATTCGCTGGATCTAATGGGTAACCACACTATGTATCAATATCCGTTTTCTTAATCTCTTTCTTAGGAATTATGTCAAAAAAAAATCTCTTTCTTAGGAACTAGTGGATTGGCCGCTGACTGGATAATATTATAATTATTAGTAAAAATGAGAAATTATAATATGATAGTTTTTTAAAATGTAATCCTTATTTTATTACATAATATAAAATATTTTTGACAATAATATTGTGTATTTTATTTGTATGATACATACTATTATATATGATATTTTTATTTTAAATATAATTATGGTATAATATAAAACTCAACATGCATGAAGATCTCATCTAACATAGGTAAGTAAAGTGGATAATATGGGTGGAAGTTACAAGATATACAAAGTTATAAACTACAATATCATCTAAACTGTTCAATTAATTTTGCATTAAAATAATAAAAGTTAAAAAGGTTATCACTATTTGTATCTCTAACAAACCCAGTGAGAATTGCACATGTTATGATCCATTATGATCGAAGTGGAATTTTTTTAGTTATGTCCATTAAAAAGAATTTCATTTAAGAATTTTGATAGTTTTTTAAATTAAAGATTTATGCTTAAAAAGTTTGGAAATTGCTTTAACTTAAAAAAATAAATGTATTCTCTTGTAATGCTTGCTTAGGACTAGGGGTGGAAACAGACCAGGCCAAGCTCCACCCCACACAGGCCAGGCCTGTTTGGGGGTAGGCTAGTCTGTGACTTGTAAAGAGGTCAAATTTTCGACCTGAGCCTGGGTCTATTTTAAACCTAGTATGTAGTCTATATACAAGCCTATTCCTTTTTTTTCCAGAAGTACCTGTGAGCAAAAAAAATCAAGAGGATTACACTAGAATAAATTGGAAGAACTTCTACAGAAGAAAGGAAATCAAAATAAAATTTTTTATATCTATTATCTTCCCCCTTTTCCTATTCTTTTTTTTTTTATGACAAGAAAGAGCAAGGTAGAAAGAAAAGAAAATCACCTTTTGTTGCTCTAGCCGTCTTAGTTTGCACACTGTCAGGTGAAGGTAAGGTAATGCTGTGTCTTTAACTTGATTATCATTGATAATTAGTTCACCATGGCTCATCTTTGACACAAACTGAAGAAACTTTGAGTTCTGCATGCCACAAAGCTAGCTAGTCACATTTCTATCAGGATCAAGGAAATAAATATAGGGAGATTTACTGTTTGATCCCACATAGTGAAGATATTTAGCAAATGTTCCCAAATTTTAAAATATTTAAAAAATGGTCTCATTGACAACAGGTGTTGTCAATACAGCACATGGTGTTGTCACTTGATAACCCCTGACAACACCATGTGCTGTATTGACAATGGGACCATTTTTTAAATATTTTAAAATTTGAGACCATTTGATAAATAAGTCCCTTATATGGGACCAAACAGTAAATCTCCCATAAATATAATAAAGAGGGGGTAATATAGGATACTAGTGTAGGAGGGCATGGGATATCCCTTTGTTACAGGAAAAGGAAGAAAACACAGTAAAAAGAGCACATGAACACTAAAAAAAAAATCCATGTGATGCTTTCAGCACAAGGTTTCTTAAAGAATATTCTGAGTATATTGGCAAGGAGATTCAAGAGATACAAATATGCTTCTTTCCCCACTCAGCTTTCTTTGGGAAGGCTATACTGTCCTATTTTTATGTATTTCAAATCCTGTTTCAACCAAACAAAAGAAGAAACACCTTCCATAAAATCTTTGTTCGATCCACCAAAGTTAATAAATTCAGCAAGACCAATAACCTAAACAAAAATTCAGAGGACTTTCTGTATTAGACCAAGCAGGACCAATACCCAGCCAAAATCGACATTATTATCCAAAACTCAGAATATGAAAGTCTTAGGTCGGAGGGGTAAACTAACAACAGGAGGCCATTTTTAATTTAAGAAACTACCATTCAAACAAAGTTTAGAGGTACTATATATCCCCATAATAATTAGATGTAAAGTAAGTAAAAGCAGTGGATACAAAAAGGCTTCAGATTAGTCTTGGACTCACTTTTATTATCAAAGAGAAAAGAACGCCAAGTAAGTAATCACCTAAATAGATTAGACTTCCTCCTAATTGGAAATGAGAACCGATAGATCACACACACACATCTGTATCCCATAAGATAGAAGAATAGGAAAACTCTATATATGTTTCTCGAGACTTTGTATCCCATAAGATAGAAGAATAGCATCTGAACTCAACGAATAGGGACACCAGATGACTAGAACAAGATAAAAAAAACGCGAAACAAGTTCACACCTGAAACGAACGCTTAGCAAGCAGCGGCAAGCAGCAGCGGATAGAGTCGAGCTTGAGTGAAGAAATAATGTCGAGCTTCCGATTACCTGAACTGAACTGAACCGTCGAGTTTAAGCGAAGAGAGCCGTGGATTCTGGAAGCAGAGGTGGAATGGGGTCTAGGGCAAACAAGCAGAGGCAAGCAAGCAATGTCGAGCTTCAGCGATGGGCGACAACTCGACCTTCCAAGTTCCGATGACCTGAACTTCAGCGACGAAGAAGGAACAAGGTCGAGCTTTAGTGACGGGCGACGACTCAACGAGAGGCATGGATTGAAGCCACTTGGTCGGCCTGGGCCTATAAAAGCCTGGCCTGTTACATATGAATGTATGAAAACATATTATATGACAAATATTTCTTATTTTAAGGATATTCAAATTTTTCATTACAAAATATTCAAAACTTTTCAATTATAAATATTTAGTTTAAAAGTTTAACAATTGTTTGTCCTCTTATAATACTTGCTTGCAACCCATACCATTTTCTAATTTTTATTTTGATATTAAATTAATTATGAATGTAGTCAAAACATACCATATATAACAATTATTTATATTTTTTTAATTATGAATATGTGGCTAAATATTATGAATTTGTTTTACTAAGTGGGAAAGCAAACATATGACCCCATGGTATACTACTTGCATTTTTTAAATAATTTTTATTATTTATATCTTGACTTGCTATATAAAATTAATATTGAACTTATTCAAAATATATCATATTAGAGAGTAAATATTTCTTATTTTAAATACATGCTTAAAACATAAAGTAGAGACCAAAATATGCCCTTACTGGACATATGGAGTGTGTATGGGTTTTATTACATATAACTTCCCACTACTTATCATGAAAAAAGTAACTCCCTATTGTTTATAATGAAGAATGTAACTCCCCACTACTTCTTCCATGATGAATATGACTTCCCACTACCTTCACTACTTGCATAGAATTTCCTTTTTTTCAACTTCAACTAAAAATTATTTTAATAATTTATTATAAGTAGTGTTGGAAAAATTAAAAAGGTTACATTATATATTTGTAACTATGAAAGGATGAAATTGTCCAAATAATAAAAAAAATAATATAATACTAGTCATTACTTAGTTGGAGCAAAATAACATTATATTATCTAATCAGAAATTGATTACAAATTAAATTTCTAAATATTAATATTTCATGTAGCATGAATTGAATAAAGTAGATTATAAACTAATTTTTTAGAGAAGTTATTCTATGCAGCATGCACAGGGTTGTTAGAAGGATAAAATAAATCATTTAAAAATTTTATATTCTACTACTTTTTATGTGTAGTAAGTGAGTCTATTATTTAAATTTTAAATTGAAATGAAAAATTTCAAACAAAATACAACCTTATGTTGAACACACCTACTTAGAATGCACTCACAAACACACTATATGTCCAGAACGAAGGTATGCTATCCTTCTCCAATCATCCATCATCAGGAAACATACGATGGCGGTTGGTCCATTGCAATTTTAATAGCTTTCAACCTAAATGATTCTTATGACATTACATTTGCAAGACCAATCATAAAACGCATGTAACTCCACAAATGGAATAGGTAGGCATATCTCATGAGAAAATGCTCCACCTCTAGAAACACAGGATTAACCGTTTTAAAATATACAAACATGGGTAAAGAACACATAAAAATAACATAGAAAATGAAATAAGTTAATGTCACATATAAAACTATGCATAATGGAAAAATGCATTTTAGAAGTTTACTCGGCATCACATAACTCTATGTCAACCATATGCTAAGGATGCTCACTCAAAATGCACTCATCATGATCCCCGACCGCAGTAAATAATCCTATGACATTTGTAAATGGCTTACAAATGTGGGTCAATAAAAATCAAATGCAAGTATATAACACTAAAGCACCAAGTTGGAATAGTGAACTAACTAAGAAATGGTCATCAAAGTTCGAGGACAAAATAGGAGAAAAAGAAATGAATGAAAATCCAAATCGATAAATGTCTCCATCATTAGAGAAAGGATGAACTGGGGTAGAGAATAAAATGTTTACCCTATAATGTTGACTTGTTACCTCGTAAGAGCTAGTGACAAGTAACACATAAAAGTATGAAATAACTTATGTCATTCCTTCTCTGAAATGATTCTTGTGGTGCTAAACGAATGCACTTTTAACGGTTACATATATATTGTCACCCTAAAAAAACCAAAGCAGTAATTAGCATTAAAAAAAGAAGAAATTGCAAGAAGTAACTAATCATTCCTTACAACATCATTCAACAACAACATATCAATTAATTGAATCACTTCCTGTGAATACTGATTGGGTATGATCCACAATATCAATTTTGCCTGCTAGGGTTGATGGCATGAACAGGGTTAAATCGATTCCCATGACTTAATCATGCTCTCCCACATAAAGCAAAAAAATCAAGGCGCATAGCATGTTCACCTTGTGTCTTGCAAACCATCTATTTATACATATTGTGGATATACTTGTCGGTGTAAGCATAATTATTTGTACTATTTCTACTACTTTATAATTGATATTGCGGATATACAAGTGCAGGTCAATACAACTCCAATGTAAGCATACAACACCATAACACCCAGTTGAAATAGTAATCTTACCAAAGATCATCAAAATCCATGGACAAGATTTGAGAGCAAGAAATGAATGAAAATCCAAATCAATTAATGCATCCATCATTTTGTATCCTGTAAAAACCTAACGTGCATCTCATATTCATTTTGTGCCTGCAAACCACCTATTTATAGATGTTGTGAATAGTTTACTCCCTCCTAATTGCACCATTCAAGGACACCCACTACATCCATTATCCAAATAACCACCCACTACATAAGATGAAAAAGGTCCATTATACAAATAACTACCCACTACCTAATATGAAAAAGGTAACTCCTATAACATGTATTGAAGAAGATAACTTCCTACTACCTATTTGAATATCCATTATACAAATAACTACCCACTACATAAGATGAAAAAGGTAACTCCCATAACATGCATTGCAGAAAGCAATTCCCTATTACCTATTCGAAACCATTTATTATGCATTTGAAAACACATACACCAACTACTATTTTTATTTAAAATATTAAAAATGAAATAAATACTTTTGCAGTTATACATCTCATATCATACGTCCAAATTTTTATAGTATACATGGGTGTTCAGATCACTATAATTATTTGCGCTATTTCTATTACAGCTTTTGAGTTGTTTAAGACTACAAAACGTTAGAAAATTCATACAAAACAAAAAGTTTAAACCTGTAATGAGGACATGTAATATAAATAGAAGTTATAGTTGGGAAAGAGATGGAATTCATAGAAAAGATAACATTATGGGAAACTATTTAAGTTTTTAAAATATAAGTATAAATTTAAATTTAAGAAAATTGCAAGAAGTGATAATGGAAAACGGTTGAGGGGATAAGAGGACATGCCATATAAATAGGAGCTTGGTTGGGAAAGTGGTGGAAGTGATAAAACTATCCAAGTTTTAAAATAAAAGTATAAATTTAAATTTAAAAGAAACTGCAATAAGTACTTATGGAAAATAGTTTGGAGAAGCATGTAAAATGCCACAAGTCAAGAAGGAGCCTGCTGTGGTCTTTGCTTTAAGATATGTATAGAAGAGAAAGTTTGAGTTCACGGCAACGTTTTCAAAAGTCAAATTTACATTTAAATGTGTTTTTTCGTAAAGCGAGATAATATTCTTCATGTATTTATATTAACTTATGTAAAAGTGCTTCTTTGTCCCGTTCCTAAATGGGCCTATTAATTAGATCGGGTACGCAGCTTCCATGTGCCTTCCAACCCCATTTGCATTCTCATAAAAAAATTGATGGAAATGGAAAAAAATGGTAGAGAAGAAAAAGGAAATTTTTTTTATATAGAATGTTTGGCATGTAAAAATAATTTAATAGGAAAGTTTATGTTTCATTAAGCTAAAAAGATGGTAAAATAAATAAAAAATTTATATCAAATGATGACATTGCCTTTAATAACAAAATATGTAAAATAACCATAATTATGAGTTACCCATGATGTGCTTATATTCAAAGTTATTGACAGTTTATATCTTTGACTATGGGTACATGATGTGTAACTCACAGTTACTCAAATTTTTACTCTTAAGTCGTGATTTAGAATGTTCCAAATCATGACCTGAATGTTTAGGTCATAATTTAAAAGGTCACACCTTCAAATATATCAATACTGGACCTAAAACCGAATCTAGCATAAAACGAGATGGAGATAGATGAGTTTTCATTTGCATTCAAAGGTAAGTGTGTCTTTTGCATATTTTTTCCTTTTGGGTGACGAAAATTGGGTTTCCACCATTCTCTACGAAAAGAAGTTTACATGCATGAATGAAAATACCTTCTTGCAAGAAGCCATTTTCAATTTCAGAGAGGTAACTAAATTTCAGCCACAAGTAAAAAATGTGGATTTTTCTTTTACATATAACCTTTTTTAATTCAAACGGGCTGTAACGGTTCGTTGGAAAAAAAAATAGATGAAAAGGATTAGCATGTCGCGTCAAATAATACAAATAGATAAGAGATTACTTATTCTCACATTCGGTTTGTCTATAAATGGACTAAATAGAGATTACTTCCAACTTCTCTCAGATAAAACGTATAAGATGATGTGAAAATGCCCAAAAAAAAAAATCAAAGGTAAAACGTATGTGCTGCAGTAGTGTGAAATTGGTATGTATTATCGCAATGTTATCATTTTAAACTCTAAGTAGGTATATTTATAACTCATTTTGGTCATTAAAACAGAGTATCTTTCTCCTAGTAATTAAATGTTAGACTAGACTTTAGCCATGTCAAAATCAAGGTGCTAGCTTATATTGGCTCTTTGAAAGCTTTCCATTTGACTATTATGAAAGAGGGAGGAACCCAACATTCAATTGTGTTCAACAATAAACAAAATCCGAAGTTTAATATTGCTTCTAGTTATTAATGGTAGTATAAGAGTAAGTTGATTTTTTTATTAAAAACTAATTACTTGTATATTTATTATATTCTTCTAAATTAATTTACCGATTTATAAAATGATATATACCCTAATGATACACTTAAATATTTTTGAATATATATTATAATTAAGTAATTTATTTAAATTTTTTATCTGTTTAAAAATAGTCAATGAGCTCTTATATTAAGAACTGAAGAAAGTATATTTGGATTGGGACATGGAACTATGGTATCATTACTGAAACTATTTAGTGTGCAGACTTCCCAGCTGAAGTTTAACATACGAGTGAGGACATTCGAATTTTGCGGAAAGCCCCTCCTAGCTATAGTGCACAATTGACGGCAGATCTTTTACCGTTGTTTTATTTTCTTCCTTTTAGTTTTCCAAAACCAGATTACCAAAGAAGATTAGTCAAGTAAATTTCTGACATCATATTATTGAACCCATTCAGAAATGAGGTGAAGAAGTGTTTTTACCATTTATGAAGTAAATATGTGAAGAAGATTATCTTATAGGGCCACTAAAAAGAAGATTGGTTAAGTAAATTTCTGAAGCCAGATTACTATACTCGTTGAATATTTTTCATTGAAGAGTACCTCGTAGCTAATCATAACTGTCTGCTCAAGTCATCCCTCTTGATTCAAATGCTTATGATGACATCATCCCCGAATTACCATTGGTTTAGCAGCGCCAAATAGGTACTCACAAGGCAAACAAGTATTCAAGATTAAGAGAAAAGGAGCAAATCAGGGGAGTTGCGGAGGCACATCACTTGATCAAGTATGGCAAACCTCATAACCAGGGGGCTTTAGCTTCCGAACAACAGACACAAAACAACCCAAAAGTAAGAGTAATATAAATTTGTTCATTCCTAACAAAATATCATAAATATATAAGATCAGATCCAATAGTAGCATTAAAATACAAAAAAGCGTCAACCCAGAGATAATGTTCTAAGATTCTCAAAACAAAAATCAGCTAATCAAGAAGCCGATGGGAACGTTACTACCACAAACACATTACATAAACAAGTTGGGCCTTTTGGCCTTGTACGTGGTTTTAAGCTTCCTGGTTGGTGGCCTGACTTTCCTGTAAACCAATGGGAACTTGATTTTTGAGTTGTGGAATTGCTTGGAGCTCTCCCTTTTGCAAAGTTTAGCTGGGACGGTGGCCGTCTTGATGATTTGAATGCAAGGGAACCGGACCCTGTGACGGGAAGCCATCTCATTGTACATCTGCTCAACTGCGCCGTTCAGGGTGGTATCACGGAACTCCTTGTACATGTTGTGATACCCAGTCCTACTCTGATAACGCAACCAAATGCCATAGTTCTTGATCTTGGTTGGGTTCTTCTCAAATATCTGTACATGCATGAAAACCATAAGCCTTAGAATATGACAGAGATGAAACCAAAGCAACAACGTTGTTAAAATGGATACCTATTACATCACTTTAGCCTGCTATGAATAAATTCTTTAAATAGATTCATCACATTGGGAAAAATAGATAATAGTTTACTTCTAGCTATTAAAATTGCAATACAAGGTCAACTGAGGATGCAGTGAAAGAAACTTTTGGCAGGTCTCTTAAAACTTGTGATAACATACAAGGTAGAAATTAAAATTTTGAAGATATGATTACCAATAGGGCCAAATCCAGGATTTATCAAGAAGGCCAGGTGGGAGAAGAAATAAGCTGAGAAACTCAGTAGACGAAAGACATTTTAACAGTATCTAAGTATAATCATGGGCAAAAGATGCCTTGGATGTCCAAAATGCTGTGATGGATTTGAACAGAGGGTCGGAATTCGCTACAATTTACAAATTGAATTTATACTCCAGTTGTGTCTATTGGCATGGAAATTGTATTATAAATCTTCCTTTCAGTATTAATCTTAAAAGACATCATTTGGACGCTTGCATTTTAGACATTTTGTTTGTAAAGTGTTCAACCCGTGCAACGCATGGGAGGCACTGCTCGTTTTCACCAATGACCAGATACTCTCCACAGATACCGGCGAACAACCAAATAATATCTACAGCTCCTGAGGATAGTAACAGTGGGAATAGTTACATTTTCAGATGACTAGCCTTTTAAACATGCATTACTAGCTACCTAAATGATAAGGCTATAAGCTAAAATGCCAATGATATGAAAGCACTTAAAGCTTCTTCAATTAAAGAGTTGCACTACAGGTTCAAGGGATCCCTCACTCATTTCCTAGGGGCTATGCATCTTAGACACAGATGAACTATCACAACATTACAGATCCACACACCTCAGAAAAGGGTGAAACATTCTATAGAATTAAAATGAGAAAGTTGCTGGAATGAGGATTAAAGAAATACACTACAAAATGCAATAACCAATAATATTTGCTGACAGTTTTTTTAGCCAGTAAAATTTGCTAATAGTTATAGGCAATACTAGATAAACATGCGCAAGCGCAAAGTAAAAAAATGCACCTCATTGATAGCTAGAACTTGACCATTGCTCTTCTTAACCTTCTTCAGTTTCCTCAAAAAATACCTAAATCAAATGAATCAGCCAAATTAAAACAAATATCACTAGTCTCGACCTCTGGGACAAAAGTAACTATAGTACTAAATCGAATAAAACTTTTCTCAAACCAACCGATAATTTCCAATCAGAAAGATATAATGATCAAAACAAATCACATTACCAGAACTTCGACTTGGCGCGGACCTCGTTCGTAGCCCAGAGTTTCATGCGGTAAATCTTCGGGTGCTCATCTGCTTCCGTGGGCAGAGCCCTCCCAACGACCTGGTACTGGTGGAACTGCAGGACCAACCAGAGAAACATCAGATCAGCTGGATGAATACCATTTATTTGGTTGAAATGAAAGCAAAGGGAAATACGAGAAAATTGAATACCCCACCATAACACCAGATAAAAAATTGAAACAAATTTCAGTCCCACTTAGTTACAAATCCAAGGCACTGATTTAAGACCCAACATACAAAAACTCACCCTGAAAGCAACCATTTTCAAGAGAAGACGAACAAAGGAAGCACTCCGATGCCTCTCTCCCCCTCTCTCACCGCCGTAAGACAGAGAGGTAGGGTTTACGTTTCAGTTATATACGAAGAAGGCAACCCTAGTTGCGGATTAAGAATTCCGGTGTGGCAAGGCCTACGGGATTAAAATGGTCCTTCCCATGAAAGATTTCATTTCGAAGTTTCGAAAAAATAGACTCTTATTATGTATTAAAAAAAAAAAGACTCTTATTTCACCAAAACAAAAATAGACTCATGACTAAACTTCAATGGCTATCCAAAAATTATTGGACTCATTTAAAAATGTGGTAGATAAATACTTTCACATAAAATTAAGGTAAATATATGGAGGAGATTATCTCGTTTTACAAAAAAAAATACTGCTAAATATGCGTTTGACTTTTGGAAATGTTATTCTAAACAAGTCTCGTGGGGCATTGTTCTTCTGTTTATGGCAAAAAAACAGTTTTTTTCTCCCTTTTGAATTAGTTTTGTGATGGCATTAATAAATATAAGTTGAAAATTGGATACCATTATAAGGGTCCTAAGTGAGTTAGAGCTTATCTCTTTTATCATCTTCAAACATTTTTTTTAACCTTTTTCCTACATGTGTTGTTCCATTAGGACTTGATTTCAGAAGGAGAGTGTGCTTCCAGACCAGATGAGAACTTGAATATGAAAACAGGGCTGCCCGTAAGTGCGTGATAATATGACAACTAACAAATGAAAAGACGGATTCGAGTTACCAAGTTTCACGGGCTTAGCGATTTACTTGATGGAAGCTCCGTGCGGCCTAGCAAGACTCGTGCAAACCCTCACTTCAGAACTTGCTAGTAAGCCTACAAGTCTAGACTTAGCTTGTGAGAACTAAGGAAAGACTTAGAGAGAACTTGAGAGAGATGGAACTTGGGAGAATGCTTATGTATTGCTCACAATTGCTTGATGGTTACAAATGAGGAGGGGTGAGGTATTTATAGGCAAACTCCCACCTCCTTACTATTCCCACCTCCTTAATGGACGGTTGGGATCGAATCGATCCTACGGCCTAAAATCATCTTCCAGAACTCTCCCTTGAAATATCT
>JANTPZ010008616.1:0-10961 GCA_025593235.1 Vachellia pachyceras
ATGCCCATTGCATGCGACTAATTTTCAAATGAATGAATGAAATAAAGAAGGAAATAAAATAAAGGAGTGTGTCACCTGTGATAAAAGCGTGATTCAAATTTCAACCTCTTGCTATAGTTGTCAGTTAACTGACCAGTTCATTTCCCGCCCTATATATTATATTGAATTCTTCACTCATTGAGTTCGTTCTTTCCCCGCTCTATATACTGAGTTCTTCACATTTCAAACATCTCTTACATTCCCTCTCTTTCTCTATCTTTCTGCATTTCATTTAGCTTTTCTTCCAGAGATCGGAGGGATGCTTGCCAGGCTGAAGTTCGTTCTCATTCCCTGAAACTGATTCGTTTCTTCTTGATTCAAGCTTTGATTCAACTGAATTTTATAGCCTGTGAATGTTCTGTAATCTGACTATTTGCAGATCCGAAGAATCGAGCCAACTGCAGCTCGTCGAACGAGAAGACGTTGAGGACGATGAAGACCTCTTCGAAGCCGTTGACAAATGTAAATCCAGATCAATGAAACCTGTTATTTTTCTCGTTACTTATATCCTATATTCATTCGGTGAAGTGCATTTCTCTGTATCTGCTGTGCTCTAAATTGATCCACTACTTTACTTTGATTTCATTCAAATGCTTGATTGTTTAGTCTCTCTCTTTATTCAGTTTCTGCGTTTTTGATCGCGTGATATCTGTTTTAAGTGGTTTTTTATCTATAAGATATGCTCTCTCTTTTTTGCACAGTGGTTGCTCAAGGTATTAATGCCGGAGATGTAAAGAAGCTTCAGGATGCAGGAATTTACACCTGCAATGGCTTGATGATGCACACAAAGAAGGTTCAATAGATTTCCTGACCACTAATACTTACGTTATTTGCTCAATTTTAGCCTTCTAATAGTAACAACTCTTCCGATATATATTTAATCTGGCTTTCAATATATCTTTGAACTTTTAAGTAATAAATGACTGTATTCCATAGCATCTGACCGGTATCAAAGGTTTATCGGAGGCAAAAGTTGACAAGATCTGTGAAGCCGCTGAGAAAATCGTGGTCAGTGCTTATTCAACTTCATATGCAGTTTTACTGTTTGACTTATTATTTGATCCTTCGTTCTTTTCCCTTTCGATCCAGAATTTTGGTTATATTACTGGAAGTGATGTACTGCTCAAAGTAAGTTGTAGGACTTCTATTTTAATTTTGGCTCTGAAATGCTCGGCAACTTCTTGCAGTTTAATTCACTTTCTGTCTGCTATTATGCTGCAGAGAAAGAGTGTAGTTCGGATTACAACTGGGAGCCAAGCGCTCGATGAATTATTAGGAGGTAGCTTTGCAATGTGAAATTCTCATATACTATCTATTTGACTATTTAGAAAAAAATTTCTATGCTTGCAACTGACTCAGCTATTTTACAATCGAAAGGTGGAATTGAGACAGCGGCAATTACAGAAGCGTTTGGAGAATTCCGGTGAGAACATAGTGCATATCCAGTTTCAGATAACTCAAGTGCCGATTCATTTTCAAAGCAGTCCATTCTAACGTTTATATATAATGTTTCAGGTCCGGAAAAACGCAGCTTGCTCATACTCTCTGCGTTTCCACTCAGGTTCAATCCCTGCCTTCATTACATGATAGGTGTTGCATGTTGACGTGTTAGCGATGTGAGATTATAGTATGAATCAATTAGCCTGGTGCTTTATGGCTATTGATCGAGTGAACAGAGGGGATCTTGATGTCAAATATCTCTGTTTATATGCCCACTGAACTACTCAAACATCAGTTTTTTTTCCCCTTAAAAACTCTGGACATGGCACTAATCTTATTTTCTTGCACAACGACATAATTGATACATAAAAGTTCATATAAACTTAAATAAATTGGCTTCTGACATGCTGTTTCCCCTTCGTTTATAATCTATTTTTGATCCAGCTTCCTACTAGCATGCGTGGAGGCAATGGAAAAGTTGCTTACGTTGACACGGAAGGAACTTTGTATCCTCTTTCACGTCTCAGTCGAAAACCAAGAATTATGATATCGTAGCGCCCCCTCATGAAAATCTTGCGATTGTGTTTCCAAAATCCGAACTATTTTTACCCAAATATTCTGTTTCTTTTATTGGCCATTCAGTTTGTGTGTTTCCGTCTTAACTTCAAAACTTCATAGCCGCCCCGATCGAATTGTTCCCATAGCTGAGAGATTTGGCATGGACCCCGCGGCTGTACTAGACAATGTAAGTTTCCTCTATTTTATATATCATAAGGGGGTTCTGACGCAAATAATGGTGCTGACAGCTAATTATATATCTGTTCTCATGACTGCGCAAGATTATCTATGCTCGCGCATATACATACGAGCATCAGTACAACCTTCTTCTTGGTCTGGCCGCTAAAATGTCCGAAGAACCATTCAGACTTCTGGTGAGTTTTGACAGGGATTTATCATAAAATTGAAGTATCCAGACGGCTGACACCGTTAGTATTTTGCAGATAGTGGATTCTATCATTGCACTATTTCGGGTGGACTTTTCAGGCAGAGGAGAGCTGGCAGAGCGCCAAGTCAGTACCTAACCGCACATACTTGATAATTGAGATAACAAAGTTTTTTAAAAATGTGTTTCAATTTGGTTTGCAACCATTTTGCAGCAAAGACTCGGTCAGATGCTTTCTCGAGTAACTAAGATAGCCGAGGAATTTAATGTTGCAGTTTATATGACAAATCAAGGTAACTTGACTTGTTCCCCCTGTTTAATTCCCCTGAATTTTCCAGTACTTCTTCTACACACGCACAAAGATATATTTTGTTTTTGGCATTGACGCCGCAATACTGTACTTTGGTTGCAGTTATAGCTGACCCAGGAGGTGGGGTGTTTGTGACTGATCCAAAGAAACCTGCCGGAGGGCATGTACTAGCTCATGCCGCCACAGTAAGGTTGATGTTCAGGAAAGGGAAAGGGGAACAGCGTGTTTGCAAAGTCTTTGACGCCCCAAATCTGCCAGAGGCTGAAGCAATATCCTTAACCATTGTGGCCATTAATTTCTCTTAAATCGCCTGATTAAACTTAGAACTTAAGTTAACAATCTGTGATCATATATTCCAAATTAACCAACAACCTTACAAATGAAGCCTAGCCATTGACCGGTAATTCTGTTCAGAATGCAGTTGGAAATGGCGATAGAGTTGCATGCTTCTATTGTTTGCATGTTCTTCTTGACTGTGTCACGTGTTTCAGATAACCTCAGGGGGGATTGCTGACGTAAAGGACTGAACACTTACCTCAGAGGTTATTCACCAGCACCAGAGTCAGTCGTAGGCAGTACTTTATCTTAGTTTCACGGTTAACATTAATCTTCCTACTATATTGTTAGTTTGATACTAAATGGTCAGTTGCTAGTCAACATTATCGATACACTCAGTTTCAGATATCATGCCAACTTTGCTTCGGTTTTACGTACAGATCCATTTTTCTGAATGCAAGATATATATATATATATATATATATATATCAGTTTTGTTTTCTTTTTTTATGGGTGGAATGCAATGTTTGTTTTATTCTGTAACATAATGGGGGGACTGCCTAGAAAAGATGAAAGTCTAGGAACAAAGCCCACTGGAATCAGTACAAGTGTACAAACATGAAAACTGGGCCCTGTTCTCGTAAGCCTGCTTGTACAAGCACGAATTAACGAGTCAGTATAGAAAAGATGAAAGTCTAGGAGACTAAATTATCAGGAAACAAAGCCCACTAGAATCAGTACAAGTGACAACCCTGAAAACTGGGCCCCGTTCTCGCAAGGCTGCTTGTACAAGCATGAGTTAGCGAGTCCATGAAATATCTGTACCCAGTGTTCATGGAAAAGAGGTAATGTTTAACAGGATTATCATCCATTGAATAAGAATGTGAAGCTCGGCGAAAACTAATAAAAAGGCCGAAGCAAACAAGGTCATCAAGCGGAAAAATCGATGATAATCTTCCACTGATGATTTGAGTAAAATTTCAAGAATAATAACCCAAACATTCTTTGTCCAAAAAAAAATAACCCAAACATTCTTTAAATTCTATAAACGTTTATTGAATTTTACTGAAACTGTAGAGATTTACGTATTTTCAAAATGTTTTACATTTCTTTTTTGAAATTAAGTTTAATTTGACACTTATAGTATTCATTCACTCAAAAACATTTCCATAAAAAAAAATTATAATCCATTTTACGGATTTCTTCTAGAGTTTTCATCTTTACGAACTTTGAAAAAGCAAATTCTTAATTGTATTTTTTATGGAAGAGTGGTATTCACCTCCAGGTCAATTGAACTTCTAATTTCGCCTTACATGATTTAATATCTTTCAAATACTGTTCCTAAACAAACTCTCAACTATTCTGTCCAGTATCTTGATTCTTACTTTGCAATGTAGTATTTGGACGCAATTCTTCCATAAATTGAAATGAAATCAATTAATTAATGACATAGAATTACTTCCTTCATCCATGTACTGCCTCAGTGCATGTGCATTTATATAGTTGGCAGTTTTCAAAAGCCATCAAAATCAGATGTATACATAAATCATCCCCTTGGCCTAAGATTCTGGAGTGATGATACCCAAATGGGTAGCAAAAGACGTACGTCTAAGCTAGTGGCTCAAGAAGTGAACAAAACCCAAATAAACCAAAACACCTCTCTAAGACCCTAAAGCCCCCCCCCCTTTTCTGTTTTTTTAACCCTTGTAAGGGTAAACCCAAAAAAAATGGATGACTTTCAAATCACCCCAAAAATGACGAACAATGAGTACTAAAAAGAAGATAAATGATGGAGGTTAGTGCGTGGCACGGTATCTGTGTTGGATTTTGGAGGGCCATGAGGATGAAGTAGTAATAGTAATTATAATAATAAAGTTTTTTTTTTAAAAAAAATGGGCAATGTAAGATGATAGTGAAAGAAACTGATGATCAATGTTCTAAATATTTTGTTTGACTGTGCCAAATGAAGAATCCCATATTATTTAGGATTGTGGGATTCAAATGAATATATAATAAATATTATCTTGTATGGATAAATAAGTTAAGAGGATGGGTGAACTCACACACCACGAAGAGCTACGGGAGACAAATCTGACAATTTTTGCATGTGCTTCTGTGGACATGTTAAAAAGTGGAATGTGCAATTTTGCTGAAACTATTTTGCAAAATCCAAATTGATTCAAGCAACAAGAGCCTACTTGAAAATTGCGGATTTATTACCTTTGAATTCAAATAGAAACGTCAAGTATTTAAGCTATCATTTGATACAAAAAGCAGTCATGTTCAAGTGCCACTAACATTTTTTAAAACCAACATTTAATTTGAAACTATCATGTAAATACTCTTTAAACATTTTTATGGCAACTTTAATATGCTTAATCGACAATTTATTATCATTAAGAGGATGCCCCACATGAAGCCTATATAAGGCAATATCTGTAAGAGGCTCAAAGAGACAGCTCTTAAGCTTTATAACATTTTGTCTCCCTCCTATAGTTCCATACCTTGTTAAATTCTATTAATCTTGTCTACTTGTGGCCTTACCGGATTGTCGTTTAACCCTTGAAAATGCTGCAACTTTTGTTTCCGGTAATCTTAAAATAGTTTTTAAGCATAATGTCACCAGACATGATTTTAATTAATTATTTATTTGTAGATGTTGTTAGTAATAAAATAAATTTAATATTGTAGAGGAGTTGGGATTATTCAATTAGTTATGTTAGAATTTATGTACAACCAACCACACTCAATTCCAAACAATCATTCTCAAATAAAAATCTTTCATTCCCTCCCGTCAAATTCACTAGGTGAGATGTATGTATGTCTCATGCACTGATCTCCATCACACCTATCACTTCTCAACAAAGTAGAAAACCAGGCACATATATAAATAAATGTACACGTACACACACATATAATATAATATTATAACTCGACACTAGTTGTGTCCTTGAGTCCTCCTTTATGTTATTTTTCTATTTTCTAATGCCTATATGGCAGCTCAATATGAAAAGTGGCTAGCCGCAGATGACAGGTTTCACTGTGAATTAAGCGTAGATAATTGAAAGTTATATATATATATATATATGCTCTCCCACCCAAACTCCTATTTGATTTTTGTATATGCCTATCTAATGGGATTATATTTGAGTATCATCGAAGACAGCTAGAAGTAGTTCTGCTCATAAAAATGTGTGCATTCACAAGGGACATGAAATCAAGATGGGGAATTTAGTTTTAGGTCTTAAATAAACAACTTATTTACGAAAAGGTTCCATAGATGAAAATATTTATTTTGAGATCTCATGTTGTCAACGTCAGCGTATGGTGTTGTCATTATCGGCACATGGTGTTGTCAACACCAACGCATGTTGTTGTTGATATAAGGACCTCATGTTGTCAATGTGACCTTTTAGTAAATATTTTCATCCATGTGACCTTTTTGTAAATAAATTACTTATTTAGAACCTCAGAATAAATTTCCCAATCAAGATTTCACATCTAAGTGGCTAGTACCTTTTTCATTAAAACCAACACTTATTTATAAGTCCAGTTTGATTATTTTAGTTAGGTGTGAACTAGAGGAGGTTACAGTATGGGGGAGAGTAATTATTCAATACAGCCAATAATTAATCTCAATAGTCTTCACTTTTAGTGTCTGAAGGAGAAAACGACAAAGCATTTGGGTTCAAACGAATTTGAAAGAAGGTTGAAAAAAGAAAAAAAAAGTTGATGAACACTCCTCTATATGAGCATAGTGGTTCTGGAAAGCTCTATCTATTCATAGCTTGGATTTGAGTGACAATGATGATGGAATCATAGTGTCATTTTCATATCAATTGGCTTTTAATTGATCATTAAAATGAATGTTCATCGATGAATGAATAATATTAAAACCCTAATGATAATGTGCGGAAGGGATATATATATATATATACACAGTCTCTGACTTGAGTACGCAGCACGTCATGCCCCCTTGAGGCCTGTGATTGAAGCTTCAAAGCTCGAGAACAAAACTTTGTTTACCACAGACGATGTGGATTAACATACACACACATCTGTGTGTATGTATGTAGAGAGAGAGAGAGAGAGAGAGAGATTTTAGCCAGTGGTTTTGACTTGTCATTAACAATGGTCAACCTCTTTTCTTCTCTGAAGATATTCACTGTGATTTGTCAAATACGTTACTGGTCAAGCCTCTCTCTCTCTCTGTCTTCTTTAATGACATATTAGTTTTGACTTTAAACATGATTAAGGTTCACTCTTATCCACATAAGTTGTGATATAAACTGGGAAAATCGCATACGAATCCAATTGAAGATAAACAATAACAAAAAAATCTCTAAATTTTGAGATTCTGTACTCGTTTGGGAACGCGGTAAAGAAGTATTTTTACGTAAGTCGAGATAAATATGTGAAGGAGATTATCTCGTTTTGCAGAAAAATACTATTGAACGTACATTTGAATTTTGAAAACGTTGTTCCAAACAAGCCATCTAACTAATAAGTCATTAGAATCTAATTGGAAGATAGATTTTATGTTCAAAGACCATTTTACAAACAGAAGTCTATCACTTTTCACGTCGAGGGCACAATGATCTTTGAAGATGAACTCCATATTATAATTAGATCCCAATCGACTCTTCAATACAAATCTCAAATTCCAGAGGTTTTTTTTTTTTGTTATTTCTTGCCTTCCATGGAAGTCAGATGCGATTTTCTCTAATATAAGTAGAAAACGATGTGCACTATATTTATATAAGCACTAATAATAATGATATGTTCGTGCTACTCGTAATTGATTTATTGGCTTTACTCATCGGTCAGTCATTGAGAAGATCAAAACTAATAATTTATTAATTATATTTTGATGAAGATTTCTCTAGAAACAATATAACGTCACATGCATCCAGAAAGAACAGGGGCAACACTCACTTTTTTATAAATAAATTAATTTTTAATTACTGTAAACTAATAGTATTTGAATTAGTGGTGGTATTATAATTTGATAGGGAGACACATGAGATGGAAATATTGGTGATGAACACATTTGTGGCAAAATGTAGGTTCCATTTGTTTAAATTCATTGGATTTAATGAGCGTTTGGATAAGATTATTTTAATTGTTTTTATAAAATTTTATGTAAATATGTTAGAGGAGTTTTATCTCGACTAGTATGGATATAATGATATTAAAGATAAATGACTAAAAGTGCAATTTAAAATTTAAGGGATCAAACTAAAATTTTATGTAAATTTAAAAAATCAAACGTATACTTCAATATAATAAAAATGGACATTGACAAATTTTTAAGATTTCGTTGAATCATCAACAACAAGCATTATTCAATTACATGGGTTCCCTGCAAGATTCTTACTATAACATTGGGTTCGATCCAAAAACAAGTTCTTAGAAATTATAATTGCATACTTGTTTATTAAACTTTTTAATAAATAATTATTTCTCTCGTACGTTCTAACTAGTGATTCCCCCTTTTGCATCACAAGTTACTTATTGCCGCCACCACACTCTGATCTGAGCCGTTGACTATGCAAAATACGAAAATAAATACAATATAATTTTCTCGCACAAGAAAGCATATAAGCGTAGGACATGGGAGGAAGTGAAGAGTGAGAGAAAGAGTGAGTGGTAATTGAATTTTTTTTTTGTGAAAACTCACCCGGTATCCGATCTTTTAGACTGACTAATTCGGATTCGGAGAAATAATTCTGGGTGATTAGGTTACAACCCCTCTCAATTAGCTCTGCGGGGATCGAACCGTAGTTCACCCTACCAAACTCAGATACAATTACCACTAAACCAAGAACCCTTTGGTGAGTGGTAATTGAATATTGGGTTAAGAAGATCTTAACACCTAGAGTAGTATTTTCGTAAATGTATACAACACTCTCTATACATTCAGCACATTAAATTAAATTTTATTCTTTAGTGTTAAATGCATTAAAAATTTTTTAAGGTTTTAGACGCATATAAAAAATAATTCATAATACTAAATACACAAAAAGTATTCTTTAAGGTGTTGGACAAATAAAAATAATTTAAGATGATAAATATCTCATAAAATAATTTAGAATGTTGGATGTATGTAAAAAAAATACTTAATAATGCAACTTAACTCATGAATATTTTTTTTTCCGGTTGCCCGCCCGGTTCACCAGAGCTTCGCTCCGACTACATCCGGACCCGATCCGCGTCACGCACCTGGCATGGTGGGTGAGTCTCCCAACGGTGGCTGCTGCATACACAAGGCTTGAACCCGAGACCTTATTTAAGCTGAAATAAACCGCTTACCACTTGATCCAACCAGCCGTTGGTAACTCATGAATATTTGAATGAGATGTATGTACGACGTAGGGGGTGTGTCGTTAACGACGACGGCCCATCCGGTTTGATCAGGACCATTGACTTGCTCAGTTGGTGGGCCGTCCCTAACCCTCTTCTTCATGTGAGGTTGGTGAAAGCCATCATCAACCTTCTTCTTCCTCCTTTTTTTTTTTTTCATCTTTCACATTATTCTTTTTCTTTAATTTTTTTCACATGCACCCTCCTTTTGAGACTTGTTTAGAAGTATGGTTGAGAATAATTTTTACGAAATTCAAGATAAATATAGGTTTTAGAGAATAGCTTTTAAGATTCTGAGGAAAAAACTATATTTTGAAAATGTGATTGTGGGCTTGTTTCTTGGGGATGGGAATAACTTTTACGAATTTTGAAGCAAAAAAAGTAAATAGGAAAGAGAAAGAAAGAAAAAAGAAGAAAAGAAAAATTTATTTACAAGAGAGGTGTAATTAGACCAAAAAATAGTTTTTTCAAAATTTAGATTTCAAACAGAAAATTTATTACAAAACCTAAATTTTGAAAATGTGAGTATTTAGACAAAATATAGTTTTTGCAATAAAGCCTAGATTTGTAAAAGAGCTCCCAAACGATATCAATAAAATTGGTTCAGTTATTAAGAAATTGATTCATAACCTACATGACTATGAATTCAGATCTTAATGTGAGTATTTTGTTTCTGAATAATCTATAAGTATATCTGTAAACGGTTTCTAAGTATAAAGATATGTTTTGACCAGGTGATCGAGTCTTTATATCCAACTCAACTTTCCTAAAAATTAAAAAATGATACCTTTTCAATTTGAGGCAGAGAGCTAGACGTTAAATGCCTTGGATGTATAACATAGGTTTTTAAAACTTTGATTCGATTTTTGGGCAAGGAATTTACTTTTTATCCTGATAAAAATTAACCCCCATGGTGAACCTTGTGCTCTCGTCATCCTGTAATTTGATTTGAATTATATGATGGCTCACTCATTTGCTTATTTATGGCTTGGCAGAGTCAGTACCAGTCCTGCTGCTGACTCATAGACTTGGGTCACAGAAAAAGAGAGATTGCATATCAACATTTGAATTCCCCTTTTTTTATTTAATTTATATATTTGTGAATTGGATACGTAAAAGCAAAAGCAATGATGTGTCTTTATTAAAAGATTACTAAATTGAGGAAGATAAAAGAACAGAGAGCCAGGAGGATTGATGGTTATAAATCCGCTGTGACTCAACAAAGCTCATTCATTATTCATATCTCATCTCTCTCACTAGCTTGTAGCAATGGTGGCCGAGAAAGCCAGGATTGTGATTATAGGAGCGGGAATGGCCGGTCTCACGGCTGCTAATAAGCTCTACACCGCCTCTGCTTCCAGAGACATGTTTGACCTCTGTGTCGTCGAAGCCGGAAGCAGGATTGGCGGCAGAATCAACTCATCGGAGTTCGGTGGTGACAGGATTGAAATGGGTGCCACTTGGATCCATGGAATTGGTAACAGCCCCATTTACAAAATCGCTGAGGAAACTCATTCCTTAGAATCGGAGCAGCCATGGGAGTGCATGGATGGCTCCTCCAACGACGACCCCACCACCGTCGCCGAAGGC
>JANTPZ010008619.1:0-29717 GCA_025593235.1 Vachellia pachyceras
AAAAGAAGGAATCAAGTTACTAAGTAAAACCCAGCGGAGGAGACAAGCATGCAAGAACAACAACAATAACTGCTTTGGTTTATATTATATTTAGTCTCGTGTATTTCGCCAATGGCGTATATATCCTCTTTAGCTGCTAGCTTCACTTGAATGTGAATACGTGATGGTGCCTCGGCACAAAAAAGAAAAAGAACGTGATGGTGCCAGCCAAACATAGATACAAGCTAGTAAATTCAGTGACGTAAATACTATAAAACTATGCTTGTTCTAAATTATCAGAACCATGAAGGGATTAAGTAAATAAGAGTTTGTTTATTATATGATATATGAAATTTCATATACATAATAAGATAGATATGGAAGGGAAGGGTGGGGAATTATTGATTATTATTTAGCACAGCAACAGAAGTGATTCTGAGGAGGGACGCATTGTCCTATCTTATAGCCAATGAGCTTACAATAATCACCACATCCTGCAAATTCCTTACATGTCCCTGGGCAATACTGTACGCTCTCTCCAAATGAAACCAGTATCAACATTATCACCATTCCTACAACCATCACTTTGTTATCAGCTATGCCTGATATGTGAGGGTACGCCATTTTCATTCCTCAGTTCAAGCTTCCAATCCAAATATTTATATATATGTGCTTGAGCTCTCTGACGATGCCAGCACGCCTGTATATGCTTACAGCAAGGATTTGTTGAGTTATGTGTATATTCTACTTTTGACAATTTCATTATCGAATTGTGAGATGCGCAATTATGTCAGAGATAGATCTTCACTTTATCAATATGCGATGTGGGTTTAATTCAGGATTCGTTTTATTGATCTCTTATCCAAGTTGTGAGATATTATTATATTGGTCTAAAGCTTGCCAAGATCATTATTATTGAATTGGCTTCGATCACCTATAAGCGTTAAATTTCGCAATATATATATATATATAGCGTATAGAAAATATATTAAAAAGAAAGAAAATATTGAAGACCACTAGCGCGCTAACTAACTTTTCTGCAAGGCCGATGAAGAGATATAAAAGCAATTTATATGCATCCATCCATCCATTTCTCTCCACCATTAACGTTGTCTAACACATAACAGAAAACCTTATTTTTCTTCAAAAGCTGATCTATACATAACATATGTCCAAATCCAAATCCCATTGTCCAGACGACATACATAAACACAACCAACGCTCAAAACCATTATATGACACCTCATCATATGCACCTTACTATAAGGTTCTATCTGTTGTAAGCTGTGTATGAATTCTCAAATAACCCAGCTGATATTTCAACTTATCTATATCGTTGTACTTATCTTATTGGTAATAACAACTGCAAATAAAAATTTAATCCGAGTTTCTTGAGAGCTACTTCGCAACTATCGACAACGCAAGTTGCATTCCTAAAGAATAAACAGACTTTTCTAATAAAGATATAAGGAGACAGAACTAGCCAAAGATAATATATTAGCAAGGCAGAAAACTAGATGAGGGAAGCATAATGGCTCAAGATGTGTGCATTATGAACCTCTCATTTGAAGCTTTTATATAGACCATGAACTCATTTGCAATCATGATGGCTATCAGTTTCAAATGCAGCCATTGAAAGCATTTATCAAAATAGTGTGTATGGTATTGAAACAATGGATAAACGATTTCTTGTTATTGCTTCCATAAATCACATTAAAATTAAAATATGTGCAATCACATCAACAATCTGTTTCCTCTCATTTGTTTCCAACGTACTGATTGATGAATTCAACATGCCCATTATAGTGTATTAAAAGCAATAAGTATTGATTAGATTAATCCTTTCAACCCTCAAAGTTCACATTATAGACGGGTAAACTGATATTTTCTGATCAAAAGTTTATTCAAGAAAATATTTTATATTTCTACAAGAGTCTTTAATCAAATCTGTTTTAGTGCACTCGCACGTAGAGGGTAAGAGAAAATTGTTAGAGTTGTTTCTAGTGGCATTTACCATGCTTAAGCACTTTCCTCCTCTTGACACATGATTAGCCTATTATATTTCATATTTTATTATATATTCACTTAGATCAACAATCCAAATCTACACGCCCACACAAATATTACAGCACTGTAACGTAACGACGATAACTCATTAACTCTATTTCCAAATCCACATGTTATAGTTGGGAAGAACAACATAAATGAAGACGACATTAACAACATCAAAGTGATTACGTAGAATAATAATAAGCAAGCTACATACATAAACGAGTCATTTGATCCGATGGCAAGACCTCAGCCACGAGCGGAACCTTCCAGTAACTTTCTTAATGGAAAACGCTACTTTCTCAATGGTTCCAAACCTTCTAGAACGAACGGAACGCAAAGGTTCCGTCACTGGTCTGGACGACGACGATGATGTTGTCGATGAAGACGTGGACGAACTCGGCACCGAGGAGTCATGTCGGTGGAAGGAGCAGTGGTGTAGGGCACGAGGAAGATGATGATTGGCTCCATAGTAATTACGAGCATTGTGGTTGAGAAATAATTGGTCAAGATTGTTGTTATGATGATTATGCCAATGGTTGTAATTACCGTATGAACGATAATTATAAACATCATTATTAGCATAATTATAAGGATCATAAAGAGGGCCCATTTTTGAAAGTGAGGCGTAAGAACGCTGGTTATTACCATGGTGATTACCTTTATCAGCCTCAGACCCAAAAGTGATCCTCTTAAGCTCTGAATGTTTCCCACCTTTCTTTAGGTTCTTCAAAATTTGGCGTCGATCTGTTTTGCCTCTCACATAAGCATATCCCAACGTTGGATTTATGTCGAAAACTGGGTCTGCAGAATTTTCAGAAGCCACACAAATTAAATTTGACACATATTATGATATTGATCATAAAAACCAAAATATTATTATATATTCTTACGAGATCATATGAGCCTACGTTAACGTACGCTCACCTATATATATATAATATAGCAAGGACCAAAATATTTTTTAAATGTATATTTAGACATCTAAATAAATAGTTTGGAAATGGATATTTAATTAAAAAATAAGCAAAACATTGAAACAAGATCTAATAATTTATGTAAGCTTAAAATAATAATAGGTTCTTATGGCCTCTAGAATTCAACACCACAAGTATTTTGTTCAAATGTAAAGAAGGACACCATAGATATTTATGAAAAGGTTATTGTTCGTTACAGTTACTATATACACACACCATAAATCGGTTGTTCTGTTTTGTATAATCATCGATTTTATTCTTTTGGGCGGTCACATAACACACACACACACACATGATACGTATTTCCTATGATTCATTTCGGAATGTTTGAAATGCAAGGTCTGAGAATTAACGATCTCAAATTAACAAAATAACTATAAAGTTCAAAACTTTGATAATTTAGGACGATAACGTTGATGACGACGAGTGAGGAGGAAATACCTTCAAAGCTGCTCAAGATCTTAGTCAGAGACTTTTCCCAGCCATCGCTAGTATCGATTTCAAAGAAGCATTCCTGAAAAATAAAATAAAAAATGATGAACGAAGACACATTGATTAGCGTCATGAAATGAAAAGGATTAAATCGAACCAATGCAAGCAGGTTAAAAACAGTTCATAAAAAAATTGATGGCATAAATCAGAAAGAAGGGGAAAACAGAGTGTGTGGGAGGGAAATGGTTAAAGATGAAGACCGTATTTTCAGAAGCCATGGTTGGAGAAGAGAAGGTATTTGTCCGAGTGAGAATTCTAGGGCATAAATTTAAAATTTGTCAATGGAATTTTGAGTGCTACTGTAATTTAGGAAGGGCAATTTTCTCGTTCCCTTTTTACAGGGAGAAGAATCACAATTTTTCAATCAGTAATTATTATTGCCGCCATTAATCATTTCTCATATTTATTGACTTTCCAAAAATTGAGTATGATAATGAGATATATACTAAGTGATATAACTCCCTTATGCTTTCTCTCCACCTACGTTTTGTTCTGGCCTTATGATTCCTGGCTTCACTACGTACGTACGGCTGTGATCTCCTAAATAGTTCTGTCACACAAATTAATGTAGTTTCTATTGTATCCCTCTTATTATCGTACTGAAGGATCTAGTCGAATATGCCTTATATATGATTACATGATGATCATTAATTTCCTTATTAGCTTCATTCAAGATCATTCCCATCCTACGATTTTTTACCAGTTAGTCATTATCTCTCACACACGTATCAGTCCTTGAAATCCAGAGGAAATAATCGCTCGTGATTTCTAGAGATTTCCTTCTAATTAATCACGTACCAAAGTGATTAATTATTGACATAAAACAATCAATAGTATAGAATATATAGTTGACCGAAAACTATATCTCATTATAGTTGACCGAAAACTATTCTTATTTTTCATTCTAATTGATTAGCTGATAGAGACATTTTCCTATATATTCAATGCTTCCTTAAAAGATTAGTCAGTCCTCAAAAACGTATGTAACTCAATTTTTTTCTTGGTTGTTTCTAGCTAAGACCAGCAGTTAAAGAAATAAAACATACATGAATTAGCTAGGTCATTCAAACACGTTGATCTGTGAGTGATGACAATCTCATAATATTGGAATATAAATGATCAAGCTCTGCTCGTGACTCGTGAGTATATTTAAATAAAACCCTTTCTGTTCTAAGTGAGAGAAAAGAATCAATGCGTTATAAACAGAAATGAGAATTCCCATGACATTGACACATGACAACCTTAAATTTGGTCGTCTGGTGTGTGATTATTAATCCCAAGAATTTGCCTTCTCGAGATCTCCAGAGACCATTTACAATATTATTTACTCCTCCCAACTGTCCTCCACCCTCTTCTTCAATGCCTTAGTTATATATAAGAGACCAAAGACGATACCTTTTGCATGCAAATCAGCCTTCAAATCTCAGACTGAGACCAGTGAAGGGGCTAGCTAGCTAGTCATATCGGAAAATGGCAAAACGGTACTGTTCTTCCCTCCCCGTTACGATCCTCCTTTTACTGCTCACACTGCATGCAAGTGCACGTAGGGTACCTGACGGTAAGAATCATGGAGAAGAGCAGACTCTGGTGCATGCAAGTGCACCAGCGTCTGCTGAGTCCCCTATGCCCACCGGTGTTGCTGACAAGAAGCACTTTATCGTCGGTGGAGTCGGTGGCTTTGCCGGTGTTGGGGGTGTTGTGCCCAAGTTCGGTGTCGGAGGTGGCCTCGGAAAGTTCGGCGGTATTGGCGGGTTCGCAGGAATTGGTGGCCATAAGGGTTTTGGCGGTGGTATTGGTGGGCTGGGTGGTGGTGCTGGAGGCTTAGGTGGACTTGGTGGTGGCAGCGCGGGAGGCTTAGGTGGTGCCGGAGGCTTGGGTGGAGCTGGTGGTTGTAGAGGAGGTGCGGGTGGGATCGGTGGCGCTGGTGCTGGCGGCGGCGGTGGCGGTCTAGGCGGAGGCGGCTACCATCCTTATCAACCATTGCATCCATAATCAAAGATGCATGGTTTCCATAGAGCTTGGTGGTTGAGTTTGTAGGGTTTTTGGGTTTACATTTTGGCATGTGTATCTTGTTAATTGTGAGCTTCGAGTTATAACTCTGAAAGTGTCTACTTTAATTTGAGTGTGGTCAGCTTTGGTTCGTTCGTTTCAGATTTGAATGGCAGCTTAGGCGAATGTAATTTTCTGTCTTGTCATTTGATTTTCCAAACTTCGTGTGTTTCTGTCTGATGAGTCCAATCCAAGTTTCGTTGTTTTAACTTGTTATAATCGTTGCCTCCCCCCAAAAACACCTTTTTTTTTCTTTTAATGGCAATAAAATTGTATTAGAATCCTCACTAAGCGTGCATATACTTTTTTCCAAAAATTAAGATTTCTTTATGCATACAAATCGATGTCATTCTCCATTTCAAATTATAGTTTTCTTTTATTCTGATGCCATCTGTTTTGAACCAAGTCACGCAAAGAAGTCAAATTAAATGGTAGTTTTTATCTAAAATGCAATTTAGAAAATGACTTTTATCTTAAATGTATTTTAAAAAATTATATTTATGTTTGAATAAATATTGAAGAAGGAATTTTTCATGAAAAGGAAAACTTGTTTGAATAAACATTGGAGAAATGACTTTTAGTGGGAAGTTACCTAAAATGACATAAAAATCATTAAATAATACATATATTATTCTATATATTGTGATAAAATTGGGGAAAAATAAAATGATAAAAAATGGAATATAGAAAAATATTTGAATAATTCATATATACTGTTTTATATATTGGTGGAAAATATATTATTTTATATAAAGTTCTAAGTGCAATTAAAAAAGGAATAACATGCTCTAAGTTCATCTAGGTCACTGATGCAACCACACCGCTGGGTTTTTGTCCAAAAGGCATTCTATCTAAAAGGCTCAAAATTTCTCATTCAGCACACACCTCTTGAATTAGAAATGCATTTCAAAGGCGCCAAATGCTTTGCCAAACACCCTCAAAATCATAGCTCTATAAAATAACATTTGAAGATCTTGTTAAATGCATTTCAGCCATTCACTTATATTCTTAGATGTCACCAATTTAACAATTTCTATAGGGCTCGTTAAAAAAGGAATTACTCACATAAACTCCCCCGCCAGAATAACACTTCATTGCTTCCACACTTCCATCCTCAAGAGACAGAGTCGCAGTCATCCAATCGCCTTTGAGCTTCACTTTGTCGCCGTCGCTTGTCGCCGTTGAGCTTCACTCACAAAGTCTCAATCGAGCTTCCAGCCTCCTGAAGCTTCCCTCGTAGTTGCGGACGCCCCATCATCGTAGCTATCCTTCAAATTGCTCCAAGGTACCCTTCTCCAATCCCTTGCATTTGCCATCAAGTAGCTTGACAACTGATATGTGGTTTCTAGATTTCAACTTTATAAAGATTACTGCTTGATTTATGTTTTCTAAGAATTAATAATGAATGAACAATCTATGGATTACCTGTATCAACGCTAGAGGACACCCGTCTGGTATGATTTCACATGTCATCTTTATAACATCTCGCTAAATGCACTGTATATGAAATATCCAAAAAAGAAGGCTTTTCTCTCTACAATTAGTACCGGAGGAGTACTTGATAATTTTGTTTTTTATACTTTGAAGTTTGAACCTTTACTTCTTCCTTCTTGGTATTTTCTAGCTCCACAACCAAGCCTCTGTCTTTCGCTATGAACTTTTGCTCGTTTCATGAAATTAAACACTTGCCTAGTTTGATATCTTTTTCTTATCCTTGGTTTACTGACCAATCCATATGGTCTAACGTTCGATTTAAAGCAGAAAAGACATCATAGGTTAGGTCAGTGCATCTCTAAACACATAGTAGGAAATAGATTATGATATGGAAGGGCAACAAGCCAAAGCATATAATTTATGGAGACAAACCACACTCTTTTGTTGTGTCATATCGATGAAAATATAAATATCTTTTATTACAAGAACTTGTATTTTTCTATTGGTGTCAATCTTATTCAAGACCACATTGCGAGGGATCCCCTCTCCAGCTAAACCCAAACTTTATCGTACGTAGGACCAGTTTTCCCCCTAAAATCAAATAATGTAATAATTTATGATGAATGTGAAGAAAACAGACAAAGGGGGATACATAGTTGTTGGTCCAATTCCAGTCATGATAAAGAAATGGTCAAATGATCCCTATTATATAAACAATATTGTAGAGTAACTAAGATAAGATAATGATTAGGTAGGTGATTGTTCGTACTTTAGGGACTAGAAAAGATAAGATGTTCGCATGCTCGCGTTTAGATCGATAGTGGGATTAGTGGATGTGAAATAGGACAGGACGTTTTGTGACTATTGTATGAAAGATCATCTATTACTTTATTCCCTTGAAAATGACCATCCAATACATTTTATACCAGTTGTGTTGGCGCCACTTGATCCTCATCATCAATATATTATTGTGTCATTTTGGGAGCAACAATATTATATCTCTTGTCCCTCTCCCTCCCTCTCTGTGGTTCTGTTTTATAGTTGCAGATCATGTTTCTGTAGATAGAGAGGCTAATAAAGATTGACTTTAAATATTCACATTTAAACTTCATCCCCCTCCTGTTGATTTTTCAAATTTGGAATTGTGTTAGCTATAGCCTTATCAAATGTGCTATAAAATAAATTAAGCTATAAACTGTAGAACCCTTGGTAATATTCGTCTGTCATGTCTGGGACTGACGACCACAGCAACAACAGCAATGCCCCTCTAGAATTATAGTTAGTGTGTAAATTTATTCAGAAAGTTTTTTGTCAGGAGTTATGTTACCTTAGAAATTTTTATAGGAATGGACAGCTTTGGAAGTTTTAAAATGGAACAAGGTTGCCCCATTCGGTTAAAAAACTAACATTGATCATTAAAAATGACATTGACTATCAACATTTTTAACAGTAAAGGAAAAATATTGATTCATTTTAAAACTTCAATGGTAACATTGCTACTGATCATGAAAAAGAAAACTTTCAGGATAACATTATTCCTGATAGAAAACTTTCGGGATAGATTTATACTTTAAGGAATACTAATAATATTCTAGAAGATAAGAGTGTTTGATTATTCTTCATTGCTTTAAAAAAAAGAACTCCGAATTTAGATTTTATTATTATGTTAATGGATTAATAGAGAACCCACTCTTGATAAACTATCAAAATGCAGGGTTTTGAAAGAGTAGTATAGAGACGAGCACAGGAAATGCAGCCAGACACAGAGTAACCGAGTCATCCCATATATTGCATTCAACTACTCCACATAAATATTGTCGATCATCCCTCTAAATTTTCTATATTTTATATTAATATTGATGTTTGTTGCTGTTTATGGTAATCATATTTAGGTAAGGACAAGTATAAACAATATTCATTATTTAATATTGGATGTATTTACTTATTATGTTTGTTCACCTTAATAAACTTCTTTTATATGAAAGTTGAGGGACCTTTTTGAAAAAGTTCTTTTGAAACGTTATCAAATGAGCAGCGTTATTTCTCTCTCGACCTATGAACTTTATTTTTTGTTACATTGTGAGGTACATATACTAAATTAAATAGTTTCTTATTGTGGAGGAGTAAATACATGAAGAATTTTGATATTATGAAACCTACATGGATTCATCTGACAAAAAACAAAACATGAGAAATGATGGGTACATGTAATGCATATAAATCAATACATAACATAAGGAACCGGAAAAGGAAGATAAATGTACTCTTAATGCTAAAATATTATCCAATAAATGAGTCTATAATCAGCTCGCAATTACAAGATTCTAACATAATATATACATGTACGACCCAGCCTCACTGCTGGATTAGCATAATTACTTGAATATGGCATGAAAATTTTTTTCGTAACTATTATTCTTACCTCTTTAAAAAGTTCTCGAGGTTGTATATGCAAGAGGATCACATTTTAAATTTTTTACATTGAAGAAGATTGGTCCATTTGGTAAAGCGGTGGAGAAGTACTTTTACTATTTACGAGGTAAATGTGTGAAGGAGATTATCTCATTTTGCGAAAAACACTATTGAACATGCTTTTAGGGTGTTGAGAAGCTTTCCCAAACACCCCAGATATTCTAATTAATTAATTACTCATGTCAAGTGTAATTAATCGTTGTTATCCTAAGAGAAATATTTACATACTTTTGGAATAACATGTTATCATACTATACTCAATGAAAATATTTCAAGTGTCATCTATTACAGATCACATATCCCATAAATTTTTCATAATTATTTTTTTTTCAAGAAAAAAGAAATAATTATGAGAAATTTATGGGATATAAAATCCACAATAAAAAATACTTTGAATATCTTTATTGGGTAGAACATTGATGATGTGTCACTACTATCCCAAATATTTAACTTGCCAGGGTCATTAAATAAATATTGCGGCTATCAATCTATCATCATATGTGTGTGTGTGTATTCTTCACACATAATTTGTTAATACATGCATTCTTTTGAAAGATTTCGGTCCTAAACTTTCTTTAACTAGCTTGTATCCTGGAGATTTCAAGTGAGGTTTTATTTTTAGAAAAAAAGATATTTTAATTAGCAATGAGGGACATAATTTCCTCTTCTTACTATTATCATAATAGTGATGGATGATGGATATCGTATATACGTGCATAGTAAAAATGACTTTCCAATAATGATGTTTTTTTTTTCTAAAATAACAATAATTCATGAGAGAAAAGAATACAGTAAGTGCCGAAACATTGTTAAATACGAATTTTTATTAAAAGACAACCATAAGGTGGACACAGAAATAGAAGTGCAGAAAATGGCGTTTAAGAAGTGGCACGCAGCCCAAACGTTAAAACAGAGGAGAGGATCGGCAGAAACAGAGACGATGAAGATGAGATTTGGAGGGAGAATATTGCTAGTGGTCGGGCTAGCCACATTCATAATAGTGATGATGGCCACAGTAGAACCATCAGAGTACCTGTTCGGGACAGAGTACGAGGTTCGTGTCATCAATGGCTTCACCAACAACTCGTCTCTGCCATTGGTGATATGGTGTTCTAATGAAGAAGCCGATCTCGGAGGCAGAGCGCTTCAGGAACATGACGACTTCAGTTGGAAGATGAGGACTCACTTCTGGAGCAGCAACCTCATGAAGTGTACCATGAAATGGGACCAAACCAGAAAGAAGTTCGACGCTTTTAAGGCTTCCAGAGACGCCCATCGCTGTGGCCCTTTCAAGCTCTGCACCTGGCTTGTCACCGAACATGGCTTCTACTTCAGCAACGACCTAGTCAATTGGTTCAAGGACTTCGAATGGTGATCACTGTTCATCTCCCCCATAAAATGTTTCATATATATATATATGTTTTATATCAAGTAAGCCGACAATAAATTGTAAGATTTTGTTTTGGTGAGCCTTCAGTTTTTCTTCTTCTGTAACTTCTTTCCATAGTTTCTGCGATGTTCTGTTTTTGCATTGTGGGAATTTTAAGGTTTTCACTCTGTTTGATCCAACATATAAAAATGTCTGGTTTTGAAGCTTACTCTGTCAGTTCTTATTTATCTCTCGATGATGGGAGTAAAGAATTTGATCTTCAACGTGAAATCAAGCACTCACTAAGTTGTCGTAAAATCAAATTGTTTCACCCGACGCAGCATAGACAGAATGAAAAAAGACTCCTTTTTTCTGAAAAAAAAAAATTGACAAAGGATCTCCTTTCTTTTTTTTTTTTTTGGTGACAAAGAAGACACTTACAACCTCATAGTTCGAGAAAAAGAAACCCCTAATCTATCATCTTCCAAAATCTGTATAATGTCCAGCGGTGGAGCATCCCATGTCGTTTCTCTGCATATTTGCTTACAGCTCAGCGTCGCAATTCTGTCTGCGCACCTGTTTCCCTCTCTATAAACGTGGCAAGCTTGCACCGTCCATTGCCTCGCAAGTAAGTCTCTAACCTTTATCTGAAGATGAGTGTAGCCTGTAATCTGCTTGTCTTCATTAATAGCCTGGATTATCATGTGTGCATCGCTTTCCAGAATGACCTGCGAAAACCCCAAACTCCAGCATAGCTCTAGCCCTTTAATAATTCCCCATAATTCTGCTTCAACCGAATCCTTTCCTGGTAATTTGACCGCAAATCCTCTTAACCATTCACCACAATCACCCCGGATCACCCCTCCACATCCTCCATTTCCATTGCTAGAACTCCATCCATCAGTATTCAACTTACACCATTCTTTTGGAGGAGGTTTCCACTGGACCATGATACTTTCTTCCCTCTTACCTCTGAACAGATCGTCCCGTTCCCTTAATTTGCACCTTTCCAGAATCTGAATAGCTACCTGATCTTCATTTGTTGGCATTTTAAAGTTCTCGTCATGACTCTGAGCATTCCTCCATTTCCAAATCAACCAGCAAGTAACTACAAAGAGCTCCTGCCAATTATCCACAGCATCCCAATGTCTCCTCTCCCTGATGTTCTGATTAATCCATTCTGCCCATGAGTCGCCAAAGAAGATTACTCTCTTCTGTATAGGAACAATCTTCCTCCAAATATTCGTGGCATAGGGGCAGTCTCTTAAAGCATGTAAAATATCCTCTACTTGCATTTTGCATATGGCACACTGATCATTACCTCTATCCCACTTACTAGTAATTTCCTTAGTGGGTAATCTTTTATGTATCATTTGCCAAGTGAAGACCTTCACTCTTTCAGGCACACACATTTTCCAAATCCTTTTCCACTTTGGTAAGACCTGATCGCTTTGTTTACCCTGGATAATCTCATATGCAGATTTAGTGCTGAATTCCCCATCTTTGCTTCCTTTCCACTTGATCTCTACACCATTTCTGTTGTTAACTATTTCTCTTGTGCTGCAGCCTTCCATGCCTCTGTTGACTTCAGTGTTCCTTATGAAGTCATCCCATATTTTTGCCAGTTCTTTCCACAGTCTAGAATCACTACCTTTAGCCACTAACTCTTCTGTTAGATCCTTTCCTCTCCCATATTTTCCTTTAAGCACTTGCACCCATAGATCATTGGGACACGAATATATCCTCCACAACATTTTAAAAAGCATTGCTTTGTTCATTCCTCCAAGGTTCCTTATTCCCATCCCTCCTTCTTCTTTTGCTTTACACATATTTTCCCAAGAAATTGCATGCCACTTCCTGTCCTGCCCTTCTTCCCCCCATACAAACCTTCTACACATTCTCTCAAGTTCATCTATCACTCCTTGTGGTATTCTATCATGTTGCATAGGATACAACGTCATCGAACTAGCAACATACTTCACCAAAGTAATTCTCCCTGCCATAGATAAGCTGCTTGCTTTCCATCCTTTCAGCCGTTTCTGCACTCTATCAACTATGTATTTGTATCTATCTTTTCTCTTCTTGGGAAATTTAAGGTTAGCACCCAAGTACCTTCCCAGGTCCTCTTCTTCCTTGAACTTGCACTCTTTGCAAATCTCCTTCTTCAGACTTCTGTTCACATTAGGAGAGAAATAAATACTTGTTTTCTCGCTGCTCACCTTAAGTCCAGACATATTCTCAAATTCCTGCAAACAATTCAAAACTACATTTAATTGGTTAGTGTTAGCTTCTATAAATAGGACTAAGTCATCTGCGAACATCATATGGGATATTAAAGGGCCTTTATGACCGGCCTTCATTCCTCTCCACTGTTTCTCTCTCACTCTATCTTGTATCATGTGTGTGAGTTTTTCCATGCCAAGAACAAAAAGATAAGGGGAAAGGGGATCCCCTTGTCTGAGCCCCCTGGTAGGTTTGAATTCTTGCAGCTGCTTCCCATTCCAAAGGACCCTGGTTTCCTCACTGTGAACACACATCATTATCTTAGTAATCATCTCCGGTGGACACTTCATCTCCTCTAATACTCTCTCCAAGAAGCTCCAATTCATCTTGTCATATGCCTTTTCAAGATCCACTTTGATTGCCATGAAACCTTTCTTTCCTTTCTTTCTCTTCATGGAGTGGATCATCTCTTGCACTATAATGATATTATCGTGAATGTTTCTCCCTGGCACAAAACTCACTTGAAAGGGCGAAACCAATTTTACCATGAGCTTCTTCAATCTTCTGACTAACAATTTAGAAAAACACTTGTAGACCACATTACATAAAGAAATGGGCCTAAATTGAGTTATTCTTTCAGGGCAATCAACTTTAGGGATGAGGGAAATAAGTGTCTTGTTAGTATCCCTTAACTTCTCAGCATGCTGCCACATATTCTTAATGGAGCTGCAAACACTATTACCCACTAGGTCCCAGCATTTATGAAAGAAAATGGCTTGGAAACCATCCTCTCCTGGAGCTTTCATACCTCCAATATTAAACATAGTATCCTTTATTTCTTCGTTGGAAACAGGCATAAGCATGCTGCTCCAATCTTCCTCATCTAAACTAGGCCACCCATGCGTCGTATCACGCCAGTTTCTATCTTCACAATCCTCAGTGAACAATTGCTGAAAAAATTGATTGACCATAGATTCAATTTTCCCCTCCTCTTCTATCCACTCATTGTTGTCATTTTTAAGCATTGAGACCCTGTTTCTTCTTCTTTTGATAGTAGTCTTCACATGGTAATACTTAGTATTTCTATCCCCTTCTTGGAGCCATTGTGTTCTAGCTTTTTGATACCAGAACACCTCTTCCTTATCAAGAATATCCTCAAGTTCTTTCTGGAGCTCTTGTTCCATTTTCTCAACATTCTGTCTGTCTTCTCCCTGGCAGCTCAACTGAATTCCTTTAATCCTTCTCAAAATCTCCTTTTTCTTCTCTTTTAAGTGCCTAAAGGTATAGGTATTCCAATGCAATAAATCTGGCACTAGCTCATGCAACTCCTCACTTATCGGCTTAATCCCCTTCCAATGTTGGCTAACAAACTCTTTAAAGCCTTCATGCTTTAGCCACATTGCCTCGAAACGAAAAGGTCTCTTACCTATAGACACTTGATTTCCTAGCAGCTGTATAAACAAAGGATTATGATCAGATTGAATCCTTGTGCCCACTTTAACCACAGCTTCTGAGAACATATTCCGCCAATCTGTGTTGCATAAGGCTCTATCAAGTTTTTTAAAGACTCTCCTTGAAAGACCTATTTTAGGCCCTTTCCAAGTGAACCTTGGTCCCTCTGATCCCATATCAATCAGCTTGCATCTTTCAATGTTATTATTAAACCTCTCACATTTCTTCAAAATTGGACCCGCACCCCCTGTTTGTTCTTCAATGCACCGAATATCATTAAAATCCCCAGCAACCAGCCAAGGCATCCTCATTCTTGCTGCAATACCTTCCAAATTCTCCCATAAATCCTTCCTTTCAGATTCTCTGGGGCTTGCATAGACTGCAGTAAAACTCCATGTTTTCTTTCCTAAGCCACTGACAGTACAATGTAGGAACTGTTTATGCAAAATAAGAGGATTTAAAGCTATATCATCATCCTTCCATAACACCCAAATCCCTCCAGACATTCCTTGAGCTTCAACCATTAAGCTGTTTTTGAAACCAAATTTTTTTATTTGGTTTTGGGCTTTAGTTCCACTACATCTAGTTTCCACTAGGACCACTATCTTGGGCTTCCAAGTTCTACAAACTTCTTTTAAGGCAAGGCCAAAAGCTTTTCCAGCTGCCCCTCTAGCATTCCATACCATAATCATCATAAAAGAGATTCAAAGAAAAGGAGAGACTCACATATCTTGAACTGCTAAACATGCAGTCTCCTTATACGATCTCTCTTCTTTCTCATGACTAGGCATTTCCTCTTCGAGCTCTTCTCCTTTGTTAGGCCTAGATATTTCCATAGGCACTAAAGGATCCGGAGGTTTATCCTCATCTAACTCCATTGTATCTGTCTTCCCATCCGTCTTGGTTGCACATTTGTCAGCCCCTGCTGCACTCCTTTTCTCATCCAAAAGCCCATTTTTATTACTTTTTTCCTGGCCCCTCATACCTTCACCCTCGTCTTGATTTAGCCCCTTTGAGCCCCTCATCTCGAGCCCATTGTTATTGTCTTTGCTTAGGCCCATATCACGGCCCAAAACTCCTTTTGCCCTTTTCTCCTTTTCTCTCTCCTGCAGACTCCGCCCTTTACCGCCAGTTGTACTTCCTTCTGTGCTCTTCTGTGACTCTATCTCTGCGCCCATATTCTCACTCCCTTTGTTAGCCACTTTCTTTCCCCTATTAGACGCTCTAATAATCTCTTTCCCTTTGTTCGTACCCTTTTCTCTCCTGTCCCTGTCCTCTCTTACAACTTCATTCGAATTGTTTTTCAAAGGTCTCCTAGAGCTTCTGTCTATCTCCTCCCCCTCTCTCATAGTCTCTTCTATTTCCAACGCTGCATACCTTGAAGTTCCTCCAACTCGCCCATTACCTATGCTCTCCTTCTTTTGTACTTCTCCGGAAATCAAGTGTCTTTGAGCAGGCCTACGTCCTCTCTTTGACTCCTGGCCACAGTTTTAATCTTCAGGTTGTGTCCTATAACATTGAATTGGCATTGCAGGTCATAAAGGTGAGCGTTTTTAATGAACCCAAATGATCAATGCCTCTGATTCAGATTTCAGAATAGCCCCCTCCACATTTCGTGGTCCTTTATGGTCTTGATAAGACATCGTTGATAAAAATATTATTGAACACTAAATGTGAACGTATCTTTTGGTGGAGATTCATGCGTTGATTCCCCACATTGTGAGAGACCATCCTTTTCTGTTAAAGCCTAAGTTAATGCATATCCAACTCATGGTCTTGGGAACTCTTTCAGCATCTTCTACCCGTTGCTGTCAATATGCAAATAGCCAAACACCCACCCCCATAGCTTCTGGATCCACTGACTCTTGCTATTGGAACCTTACTTCCAATGGCGTTTTCGCTGTAACCTCTGCATATCAAGCAAAACACTTTTATGAATGGAAAGAGCTAGTTGAACACTGGAGGTGGATTTGGCAATGGCCTGGGATGTAGAGAATTAGGACCTTTCTTTGGCTAGCCATGAAAGGTAAAAATGATGAACACATCAAGAAAGGAATGACAATAGATGGGCAGTGTGAATTATGCAATGATACTCTAGAAGACCTGGACCACATTTTCAAGCGTTGTCCTGTTGCAGTAAGCTGCTAGTGCAAAGTGATCCCCCCTCATGGGCTCCAGTTCTTCTGCAACATGCTGTTTCATAAATGGTTGTTGTAGAATCTTAATCCACGTTGCATAGGTACCCACTGGAGACTTTTCTTTGGCACTCTTGGCTGTAAGCTTTGGGATAATAGAAACAAGAACATTTTTCACAATAAACCTGTTTCCCCAAAGTCTATTATCATAGTTGTTTGTACTTATTTTAATCACACCACAAATGCCAGTGCTCTTATCCAATCCATTAACAATGTTGCATAGTTGGTTGTGTTTTGTACTCTTTAATATATTTCCCTTTTCACTAAAAAAAATCCATATTCTATATATTACTTGAATTGGTTGTGTTCCAAAGACAAAACGTATTTTTTTATTTGGTTAATGTCCAATTTTATCTATGAAATTTTTGTATAATTTTTTATTATTCAAAAGTTTATATTGGATCAATGTTACCCTAGAAATATTTTTAAAAAAATAAGCAATGCCATATCTAACTATTAAAAATACTAGCTGTCAGCGTTAATTTCTTTAACAATTAAGGTGACTTTATTTGTTTTTTCAATGCCCTGTACTGTGGTGATATTAAGTTAAGGAAAATAATCCTTTCAAATACCCATAATTTTAAAACTTTTAGAGTAAAATTCAACTTATCCTTTTTTTTTCATGTATTTAAAAGGCAGCATCAACAATTTGAGGATTTCCATTGAAACGGTTCCTCTGCAATCTAAATTTGTGCTTCCCATTGAGGAATCGACGATGACCTATGAAGCACCACTTTCGATTGTATGGAAAGTGAAGTGACTCAGCGTCAAAGTTACACACTGGATAAGCCAGTCCAGTGTGCACGTTCCACCTAGATAACGTTCCAAGGCCTGGAAAGTTACTTATCGTCCACATCAAAGCCGCACGCAATTTAAACAGTGTCTTATCATATGCATCGTATGTCTCAATCCCATCAGTCACAATTCGACCTCCTCGTTTATCAAAGGCTACAGGTAGACATCAATATCATTGTCTAGTGCTTTCTTCCCTAGGATGATCATTGACAAAATGAATGATTTTTGCTTCATACACATCCATGGAGGCAAGTTGTAAGGGACTAACACCACTGGCCAAATACTGTAACTAGTACTAAGGTTCCCAAATGGATTGAATCCATCCATTGCCAGAGCTAGACGTGTGTTTTTGGGATCTGCTGCAAAATCTAGAAATTCTTTGTCAAACCTTTTCCAGGCCTCAGAATCCCGCGGATGTCTTAACTTACCATCCACATTCGTTTCACTAGCATGCCATCTCATGTGCTCCGCCGTCTTAGTCGAGAAATACAGTCTTTGCAGCCTCGGCTTCAAAGGAAAATATCTCAGAATCTTGGCAAGTTTCTTCCTTTTCTTTTTCCCCTTCCCTTCCGGTTTGTATCTTGAAGTGTTACATCACTTGCAAATTTCTTTATTCACATCTTCTCCCCAATAAAGCATGCAATCATTTGGGCATGCATCGATTTTTTCGTACTTCAACCCCATTTTGTTAATAATCTTCTTTGCATCATAAAAAGATGTTGGGATCGCTGCCTCAGGGAATGCGTCAACTAATAATTCTAGATTGCAGAGGAACCGTTTCAATGGAAAACATGAGAGAAGAGGACCTTCTACCTATTTAAGTGGTTCCGATATTTTGAGTCAGCTTGATGATGTTCATTTTGAATTGGGGAAGAAGGATGATGCAGAACGAGGCTGAAGAAGATCTCGTAGCACTCCGATGTTAACGCAGTGCAACAATGGCGCAAGAGGAGTATATTTTTCACTCTCCCTTATTGGAAGACTAATATGTTACGTCACATTCTTGATGTTATGCATATCGAAAAGAATGTGTATGATAATGTTATATACACCTTATTGAATGAATCTGGTAAGTCCAAAGATCATCTTCAAGCTAGGAAGGATTTACAGTCCATGGGAATTCGTCAAGATACTTGATCAGATGATAACGACAAATTTCAACCAGCAAAATTTAGCTTAACGAAGCCAAATAAGGATATATTCCTTGCAATGTTGAAGAAAATTAAAGTTCCTGATGGATATTCAAGCAACATTTCAAGTTGCATATTGTTAAAACGTATAAAAGGATAACAAAACATAAGAGCTATAATAACAAAATATTTGCAAGCTTAAGGATTTCTCACTTAAAACTTTAAGATTTTCTACACAAATGACAAGAAGACAATGATATCATCATACACTGTCTGTAACCTCAGAGTAAACATAGTATGAACAAATAATACGAACATTAAAATTGAAAATGAAAAATATAGATATAATTCAAGAACGCAAGGCAGAGCATCATGTAAGGATAGTAAAGCGCAACCAAATGATGCGATGGAAAAATGAGTTAATCGTTAAATTTACCAGGAAAACAAACAAAGAGAGAAGAAGACTTGAAAGTAGTGACGAGCGATGACAGGTTGAAGCAGGGGCAAGGAGAGCGACGGCCAAGTGGTTCAAGCAATGATGAGCAAGCGACGGCCGAGCGGTTGAAGCGGCGACGAGCGAGCGAGCCACGATGGCGCGATTACTGTTTGCTGGCGTGGTGGTTCTGCGATGAGGAAGCTTCGTCGTTGGCGTGGTGGTTCGACCGAGTATGAAGAGTGGCGGCGTGAGAAGAGAACTGAGATCTTGGATGAGTGGATGAATCGAATAATGAGCAGAGGTCTCCCGCCGCTAGTGTATGCCTTCAACGAATAATGAGAGGGTGGGAGTATGAAAAATGGCGCGGGAGGGGGAAAAATAACGGCTAGGTTAATTGAGTGAAAGGGAGAAAAGAGTGGTAAAATTGGGCTCCCTTTAGGCACCCTATCTCAAAGATAGGGCGCCTAAAGTTGAACTGGTGCCATTTAGGCGCCCTATATCAGGATAGGGCGCCTAAAGTGGGATTTTAGGTGCCCTATCTCAAAGATAGGGTGCCTTTAGACGCCCTATCTAAGAAATAGGGCGCCTAAAGCTGTTGTTACCATTCTTATAATTTCGACAATGCCATCGCCTCACTTTTAACTCCCTTTTTAAAAAAGGACGCAATTTTAGTAGTAAAAACTATATTCTGTAGTAGTGAGTGAAATGTTAACCCATCATTGAGGTCCTCACCACTTATCAAAACGCCAAAGAAACAAGCATATCTAGATGACTAGCATATCTGGAGGCTTCTAGCGATTCTTCGAGGTCGAATTGCGATGCAATTTCTTGCCCAGTGCGATCACTCACGACGAGACCCACATTTGTAACATCACAATCTCGTCCTCCCAGGACATCCCAATAAAATCCACCCAGCACTAAGTAAAGCAGCAGCCGATAAAATCCACCCAACTCAGTATTTGAATTTGCTTTTGGTTCCCCCCAGAAACAGAAATCAATACACTACTTCAAATTACAAGGAAGAGCAGAAAGTGGGACTCGCCGGGGATGGAATCGAAAACTCAGTAGGGCTTTGTGCTGGTTTTAATCACTGGCCGTGGTGGGTAAGCAAAACAATAACCATGGGTCATTTGAGACATTGCACAATTAAAATGTATTACAAAAAGTCCCATGGGACCTGAAAATAATTATCAGAATGTTTGAGACCTTTTAATGATTATTTGGTTTCCTTGGGACCTCTATGTAAATTTTCCAAAGTTAATTTATATTTAAGGGTGGATACGTAATTTTAACGTCAAAATCTTTTCTGCAGTCGTTGTTGCTTTATAATAAACGTTTGGGCCAGTTTAAGAGAGTTGTTAAAATTGCATCATTCTTAAAATGTTCATCTACTTTTACACATTTCAAACCTTAAATGTGTCATATGTAGACTATTTTACTAAATCTGCAATTTAACCCTTGCTAAAATTGTATCTTGACCCTTATCTTTATAAACCAAAGTTGATACAATTTTACGTATGGTTGCCCAGACCTAACACCAACTAAGTATCACACTTTTAGTAAATTAGTTATAGTAAATTATATTGTAAACAGAAGAGATTAATGTTATAGTTTCCATGCATCACGATACAATCCTATGGATATATATACACACAAACTTTGCAATTCTTCTACCTCTATACATTATTTTACTTTAATATCTCATGCTTTCATTAAAATTTTTATTTTAATATGTACTTTCCAATGTATGTTGCGTTTGTTTGTGTGTAAAAAGTTTCGGGAGGATTTCGTATATTATAGACTACTTTTTTTAAAATACATATCAGATGCCATATTTTCCTCATTAATTTCATGTGACATGGGAAGAAATTCTATTTGCGATTTGTATTGAAAAACTTGTTCATTTGATTTTGGAAGAGATTCACAAAGGAAGTTGGAAGCTTGATAGGCTCAAGAATGATGGCCGGCCAATTTCTCATTAGTTGTTCGCACATAACCTTATCCTATTAAATTATTTATTTTTATCATTTTTCATAAAACTAATCTACCTTGTTAATAAGTTGATATATAATCTAACAATATATATAAATAAATACTTTTAATCGATGTATTTAGCTTCCTACGATCCTTACATTAAGGATGGGAGGTCCTAATTAGAAATTCCTTTGCTTCATGATATATGTATAGGGTGAAAAAAAGATAGGTGCCAATTTGTTGTGGACAAGATTAAATCCAGAGTGAGTAGCTAGAAGGCTAATGCTATTGTTACTTCTTTGCTTCAAGCTATTCTATGGGGTTTAAACCCATGAAAGAAGAAAGATACAGTGGAGTCTGTGAAAAGGGGGAAACGGGGTGCTCTTGGTATTCGAACAGTTAGGAGAATGACTTTTAGGTAAAATGATTTTTGTCTAAAATGTGTTTTGAAAAATAAAAACATATTTAGATAAATGTTGTAAATATGACTTTTGGTGAAAAGCTATTTAAAAAAATAAATCTCATTAAACAGTATATATATGTGAATATATATTTTTTATTTTATATTAGGATAAAATTAAGTAAAAATAAAATGATAAAAAGTAGTTAGAATATCCAAATCGTTACTTGAAATGTTCAGGTCCCGATTGTAAAATTAAGATCACGACCTGGAATGCATTTTGAGTAGAAGAAGTTTTTTTCTCCTTCTCCTTATAATGCATTTTACCAAAAGCCTCTCCCAAACTATACACCCAAACCCAAAAATACATTCGTCCTTTGAAATGCATTCCTGATCTCATCATATATATATGTATCACTTTCTTTTTTTCTCTCTTTAAATTAATTGATATTTATCTAAAATTATTTTATATAAAAATCTGAACCGGCAACTCACTCATGCATGCATGCATACGTACATCTTCCAATTTTTTTGGGGTTAATTTTCTATGTAGAGAAAGAAGGAATGCAAAAGCTCCACAAATTATTATCAACTGCGTTTCCTTCTTATCATCCACACACATTCGCACAACAACATTATATTTTCTTTTATGGGAGAGAAGTCGCAGATCCCAGGATTTGAGCTTTCCAGCTGAATCCAGAAACGGAGTCCGACGGAAACACGACCATGATTCCCTAAATTGTTGCTTCCATTTTTTAAGCAATGGCTGCTCGCTCCTCCTCGTACCTACAACAATCCTCAACCCTATTATTCTATTTTGTGGACCACGACTTCCACACATCGATCTTTCAATTCTAATTCAACCGCGTCCGATCCTTTTGATGATGATATTTGAGTGAGTGTGGTGTGTGTGTCTTTGTACACACACGTGATAAACACAACTCATTCATTTAGGAACAAACCAGAAACTAATTAACACTATCCATGGACTACTCCACCGGCGGAGGCGTCACCGGAGTGGAGTGCCACAAGCAGGTCCGATCATGGCGGCTCTTACGTTCTCTCATGCAACTCCTAATCCCCACCTGCAACTTCACCGCCTTTCTGGAACAACATCATCATCATCAATATATAAAAACCCAGAAGCTGATCATCACAACTGTAATTATCCCTCATCTTCGTCTTCACTCTTCATCTATAATCTCAGGCACTATATTTGGATATCGCCATGGGAAAGCCAACTTGTGTATTCAAGAGAAGCCGTCAACCCCAGTTATACTATTAAATAATGAACAACTCTCTCTCTCCAAAATGTTTCAGAGGCTCTAGAATACTCTAGAATGTTGTGAAAGCTCCTGGAAGGTTATGAATGTTGTGGAAGCTTTTGAAAAGTTGTAGAAGCTTATGGAAAATAGTCTATTCTAGAATAGTGTAGAAAGATATAGAATGTGTATGATATTTCTAATTTGTATAAAAAAATTTAGATGCAAAATGTAACCGTAGAATCAAAATTATCTCCACCGTTCATTGAGGAAGTTGAAGAGTATAAATATGTGGAGTGTGGGTGAGTATGAGTAGAATTGAGTGAGTTGAGAGAATGAGACAAAGTGTGTATAAGTGAGGAAATTGAGTGTGTGAGAGAAATACAAAAGTTAGTGTATCTCATCTCTTCGGTTTCAAATAAAAGTTTTCTTTCATTGAAGTTCCTCCTTCTTTATTCAAGCTTCCTGTCAAATACTTCAAGGATGTACCACTCAAATCCCAACGTGTTCTTCACATCCCTCTTCGGACGACGGTGCTGGCGAATCAAATGAGAGGAGGAACACTGAGGATGGTGTTACAGAGAGCGAGTAATAATAGTAACAACAATAATAATATTTCTGCATGATCTTGTTGTTGCTATTGCTGTTGCAGAACTGTGTTATCGTCGACGCCTCTTTGGACTTTGTACTGTAACGGGAAGAGGCAAGGCTATGCAGTGAAATGAAGGCCTTCCAAATTGGACATGCAAGTGTTGAGGTTGATGCGTAAGGTTGTTGCTGGTGCTGGGATTATGAGGGGGAAGAAGAAGACGAAGAAGAAGCTGAATGAAAAAGAAGATGATGAGGTTATCTATATGAGAGCTAATTTCGGCGAGTTCGATCGGAATCTACTAACTGTGAATCTTTCCATTTAATTGATCCTGAGGGAAGCATCATCGGTGAGGAGCGTAGTGTTTTCTTTTTTGGATGAACTTGCTTTTCTTCTTTCAAATGATTCATATAACTCAATTTGAGTAGCATAATTTTAGTTTGTGTCTCTCTCTCTTTTTGAGCAATTCTAATTCTAATTTTTCAGCAAGTTTAATTTCCAGTTCGGAGTGCTTCATTGTTGTGTGTGAGCATGGTGAAAGAGCGATTTGAAGGAGTTAAAGCTATTTAATAAAGTTCGACATTCACTACAAAAAAAAATGCTTTATTCTTGAGATTTTTCTGTGGATTTTGGCTAAAAATCTGCAGGAAAAACGTTTCTTACGGATTATGATCCGCAGATATAAGGTTTGTGAAAATTTATTTTTCTGCGGATTTTAAATCCGCATGTAATTACCTGCGGAAAAATCCGCAGATCAATCCTCAGGTAAAAATCCGTAGGTAATCTGGAAAAATTTTTAAAAAATCTATAAATTTGATAACACTTTCCAATATCTTACAAACATCAGGAACATATATGAAGACCCTGCAAAATACTTTTTTTTATCATCTAATAAAGTTGAATAAATCAATGTCATGACCAAAAATATATATTTCATTAAGAATTCATTTAACTAAAATATACATATGGAGATCATGCAAATCCTCTAAATTTAATTAAAATGTATAAATGGAAACCCTACAAATTCTCTAAAAATATATTTCATTAAGAATTTACTGGACAAAAAATATATATTTTATTAAAGCCTCTACATTTTTAGTTGTAAAATCTTCAATGTACTTCTCCTCTTCTCATCTTTTTCGGATTCCCATCCTTTCAAAGCAAAATCTTCAAAATCCTTTGAACAGCACAACCAAAACTCAACTGCAATGATTTGACAGCAAATACATTTAAAAGGTGGAGAGGAAAGAATCTGTCGATACACCTTGCTGAGAGCCTCAAACTCAATTAATCATAGCTTAAACAGAAAAAGAAAATGAATAAGTAGAAGACTTCATGTATTGATGAGTTACACAATGAAAAGACGTGCTTAGCTTTGAAATTCACAAGCCTTCCTTTGAATGATGAACTGGTCATGTATTGATGAGATATACAATGAAAAAACTTTTAAAGTGTAGAGTATCTGTGGATTTTAAATCCATAAGTAAATTTACCTCTGGAAAAAATTTTAAATCGATCATAAGTCTGATAAATTTTTAATATTAGAAAAGGTTAATTTGTTGCGACACTATAGAAGATATTGTATTATTTCAGATGATACTATATATATATATATGTACATTATGCATATGTCTCGTAACAAATGCATGATACAACATTGAAGACTTCTTTTAACAATGCATGATATTGTTTTGGCAAAAAAAAAAAAAGGCAATGCATGATATAGTACCACCACCACCACAACCATTGCTGCCGCCATGGAGAGGCAATGAATTTGAGGAGGAGTGGGTCTTTCTTTATATATATATATATATATATTGAGGAGTATTATAGACATTTCATTGTTATTTTTTGCTTGATAAATATAACAAATAATTTTTTTGCTTAATCTTATCAGCATAACATGCTAGACATGTAGCCGGTAATTAATAAACATTGCATTGCATCCATCACTGCATTACGTTGGAATGTTTTTAATTAGCAATTGGACATGTGGTCGTACTGCTTCTTCACATGCTTACGTTGGATTATATATATATATATATATATATATTACATCTGCTCTGGCAACCTCCAAGCTGGAACCCAACCATATATCTATACCAAACAGTCTCCGAGTACTACTATCTTATACATATGGTGGAATTGGGAGGTAGAATTCATTTCCTATGTTTGGCATGGTGGAATTGAGGGGTGGAATTGGAAATGGAAATTGAAATGGAATTCAAAATGGGTATAAATGAATTCTATGATGTAACTCATGGAATTATATTCAATTCCATGGAATTGATTTTTGACCCCTCATTTTTTTTTTGTATTTATATCCATTTACATCTCCATTTCCATTTCCAGTTCCATCTCCATCTCTATTTCTATTTCCATTTCCACTAAAATCAATTCTAACGTACCAAACGAGCCATTAATATGTTATTCTTTTTCCCCCTTGCTTCTATGCATTTCTTCCCTCTCTTGCTTCTCGTTGGTCAAATTCTACATATATATATATATATATATATCCAGGGTTTTTGTCGCTGATATTATCATGGACCAGTTCAACCTCCTTAATATACAACCTCTTTTCTTTAGTTTTAGTTCTAGTCTATTCACTATATTTGGATCAACTCTTTAAAATCTCATCTTTTAAGGAGGGTATTAAATGTGTGAGATAAAGAGAGTGATAGAAACTATAAAATTAATTAGGACAATATACGAAAAAGATATTAAATAAAAGAAAGCAGATTCAATGACTGTATTGCAAGTTATAGATATTTTTATCTGAATTATTGGATATCATCAATTGATGGTTATTATTTTGAAATAAACGTAAAAATAATATTCACTAGTAAATGAATTAATAATTGACAGTGTTTCAAAAAGGACAAAAAGGGCCTAATGAAATTTAGGGTGATTTGGTACATGTCCCAAAAAAACAAAAACAAAAATCACCATCAGGTTTTGAAAATCATGAAATTTAATTGTAACCCACGGAGTATGGTTTAGATTAACTGTAATTGTGATAATACCTCTGATTATTTTAATTAAAATGTGAGTGTGAAGGAAAAGAGGGTAATTAGGTCTTTTCAAAATTACCGTTAATCTAAACCAGGTCCTATGTGAATCCAACTAAATTTCATGATTTTCATTAACATGGTTATGTTTTCTATTGTTGGTGACCTATACATAATTTTCCCTCTAATTTAACCTAATTCAGAATAAAAGGAACCTGCCGGGAAGAAGAAAGTACCCTACCTAACTGTCAGGAGTGGTATGGTAGTTGAAGATAACTAACAAAGTCAGAGTTCACTAACGGCTGGAGACTACCTTCACTTCCCTTTCTTTCATTTCCCTTTCGATTCCAATCACTAATCCCCCATTATGTTCTTTCTTCTTCATCCATTTCTCATCGCTTCCCTTTTCCCACATTCCCGTTCTTTCTTCTTCTTCTTCCCATTCTCCTCTCATACAATCCCCACATGCTTCCCCGTTATATCAGACAAACCCTCATCGAAAAATCCGATGTTCCTAGCAGACAACGCTTTCCCCACTTCGTTTTGGGATTTTTCCGCCGCCTTTTCTTTCCAAGTATGATTCACCCCTTCTTGCCTATTCTTTTCTTTTCCTTCCTCCTTCTAATTCTTTCTTCTCGTTGTTTGGTTTCGTGTGGAGTGACAAGAATGGAAGCAACGAAAAACAAGTACATTTTCAATTTTCACATTTTCTCTGAATTTGAATCCTAGTGTGTTCGCTTGCAGAGAATTCTGATGGGGGCTCGTGGACGGAGGAAGAAGAAACAGTTTACTCATGGTTATATGCTTTGGCTCGCTCTGAAAGGAACTTGGTCTTTGAATACGTTCGTTCCACCGAAAGGGGTAGGTACATGTTGAGATTTCGTGTAATTTTCATTTCAATTGAAACAAGTCGGAGCATCAAGGCCAAGTTAATGCCTCTGTTAATCAAATTTAGTTGCTCAATGAAGAAGTTGTTTCTTTGGGTGAACAATGCAGGCTTAAGTTTCGCCGAAGCAGAGAGGAGACTGAAGGAAAATGGACCCAATGTTCTGCATGAGCATACTTTTCCAAGATGGTGGCATCTTCTATGGAGTGCACTTTTTCATCCTTTCAATATCATTCTCATTGTCTTGTCAATCTGGTCCTTCATAGCCAATGACATTCCAAATGGTTGTATCATGCTCATGCTTGTTTTTATCAGTGTCTCCCTTCGTTTCTCTCAGGTGATTTCTTCATTCATCTGTTCAAATGCTTATCTTCTCTTCCTTTCTACTCCTGTTCTTGAACTCCCATGTGTCTCTTACAGGAATACAGCAGCTCAAAAGCAGCCATGAAGCTTTCGGAATTTCTAAGATACCCAATTAAAGTTCAAAGATGTGCAGGCAGAGTTGTGCAACAAGAATTAGTGGTTCAAGTTGATCAGAGGGATATAGTTCCTGGTGACATTGTGATTTTTGAATCTGGGGACCTCTTTCCTGGAGATGTCAGATTGTTATCTTCCAAGAATCTTGTTGTAAGGTATTTCAACTGGAATTTTTTTTTATTCTTTTATAGCGATAAGTTCTTTCAATGAATTTCTCCTTTTTTTTTAAACAGCCAGGCCTCACTAACTGGGGAATCTTGGACGACTGATAAAACTGCTGATGTCAGAGAAAGTCTCAGCACTCCTTTGTTAGATTTAAAGAACATTTGTTTCATGGTAAGTGTAATTCATTAGTGCTGTTTCAAAGGAGAATTTATCTCTAAAATAAAACTCTATGAATAGTTTACATGAGCAGCTTTATGAATAATTTGCAAAATTAATGAAGCATCTAGAAATTACTTGTCTTATTTGGTGAGGAAAATTTCTTATAAATCTTAAGTAGCCATATATTGGGACAGATAAAAATTGCATTGTGTTGAATTAATAAGAATCTTAATCTGTATCACCAGATTTCCTCTTTCTTCCCCTTCTAATACTATGTGGCACTCGATTTTAATTTGCAGAGTTTGGCATGTTATAAGTGAACTTTCTGGCAATCATTTATAATATAGTCTTTAATCTAAATAACATATGCTGTTAGGAAGCCATTTTGTTATTTTGGCTCATGAATAATGCTCAAATTTGAAATATTTGGTTTATATTCACTCTGTTTCACCGTTTTCTTCCACTATTTTTTGTCCTTTTAATGTTCAATTTAGTTTAATCTTGCAGGGTCCACAGGCTAAGTCAAATCAATTAATTAATGACTTGTGCAATTTCAGCCTTTATATATTTAATTTGCATATGCCCAAAACTCCTCAGACAATGCGCAAGACAGTATTCTAGTGAATTATAAATTTCTTTTGGAAATTACAGCTTTATCACATTATAGGACACAAATGTGGAAATTCTGAAGTATATTGCTTCATAGTAGATGATGCTACTGTCATTGTTCTGCTTCAAAGAAAATTTTGGCTTCAACAATGACTTCACGTGGTTCCTTTAGTTTCCTAAACCCGTGTTTAGCCGTATGAGTATTTCAATTGACTAGTGAAACAGCATTTCGTTTATATGCACTCAACCGCAAACAATCTTAAGCGGTATGATATTTTGTGTAATGCCATGCAAATTCATTTCAGTCAATGACAAAGGGATCCAAATTTGCATCAGGTTTTCCATTATTAAGTGGGAATCTCTTGATCAACTATTATCCAAAGATTTGGTGATAAAGCATAATGGCATCATGCAAATTTTGTGGTTGACTCCACTTAGTGGGATAAGGCTTCTGCTGTAGCCTTCAATGTTAAGATTTTCATGTCCAGAAGAAGTTTGTCAGAGATTATAAGTGAGAACTAACTGGTTTATAACTATTACAGGGCACAAACGTGATATCTGGAAATGGGACAGGCCTAGTTATATCGACTGGATCTAATACATACATGAACACCATGTTCTCAAAGATTGGGAAGAAGAAGCCACCGGATGAATTTGAATATGGCCTGCGCTGGATATTTTATGTGCTTGTAGCTATAATGCTAGTGGCAGTGACAGTCATATTTGCAACAGATTACTCTACCTCTCATAATTTGAGTAACAGTATTATTTTTGCCATCACTGCGGCATCTGCCCTCACTCCTCAGATGCTTCCCCTCATCATCAACACTTGCCTTGCAAAAGGAGCACTCGCCATGGCGAGAGACCGATGTATCGTCAAAAGTTTAGCATCAATACGCCACATGGGATCGATGTAAGTCTGTTCGCATCAGTTTCATTTTGTTTGAAATTAGCGAAGTTTTTTAATGTGTACTTTGATTATTTTATTGCAGGGATATCCTTTGTATTGACAAGACAGGCACATTGACAATGAACCGCGCCATTATGGTAAATCATCTTGACTGCCATGGGACAACGCAAGAGAAAGTTCTACGCTTTGCGTTCCTCAATTCTTACTTCAAGACAGATCAGAAGTA
>JANTPZ010008621.1:0-10660 GCA_025593235.1 Vachellia pachyceras
CTGAAAGTGCACTTTTTAAACTTAAAAAATTAAAATGAAATTTCATACAAATATAAAAAACTAAAAATATATTTTAACTATACCATGGGTGCATGAGTCACCATATTCATTCATGGCTAATTCTTTTGGGCCAAGCAACATTCTTGCCTACATTTACTTCAGCCAGAAATATATCCACCCTCACATTCAGCAAAAAGTAGAAGGATGATTGTTGCACTTAAAAAAAAAAAAAAAGTAAACTGGCTTACCTAACTGATAATTGTTTTGCATTTGTGCTGCTCTGACAAAATAGAAGGGATTAATCTCTTACAATATTATAAATTAATATTTAAATTTTTAATGGGTGATATGTTTATATTTAGCATTCGACATATTTTATAGCAAATTGTTTTAAGAAAAATGATATATGTGATTAGCAAAAAAAAAATACAGGCTTTATTTATTTTATAAAATATCTTTTTTAATTATTTAATGTTAATCAAAGTAGATTGATATTATTTTAGATCTTTATTAACATTACTCCTCTCAGTGTCATGTTACAACAAACCAAGATGCGCATATTAAGATAATAAAATTAGTTGAAAGTAATAAATGTGTGGAAATTGTAATATTCTTTTTTTCCAAACACTACCTTAGGGTATAGCGAGCGTAAGTGAGAGGAAATGAATGAAGATAATCAATGTATATACATATATTTAATGGGAGTAAAAATGAGAAGAGTAAATTAAATATTTTAGACAAAAAAAAGCATAACATATATATAGGATCAACTTTATCTCAAAAAGTGCAACTTACATGTAAAACTAATATATTATAAAAATTGTAACTTATATACATAACTAGAATAATATCAAATATTGATACATTAAGTTTACTTTTTAAAATAAAAAAAGATTAATATCACCCAAATACTTCACAAAATTAAAAGATCGGAATAAAATCTTGTGTAAAATCAAAGACGCAATTTTGTCTATTTTGTAGGTGTATGCACTCTTCCCGTTTAAAATGTAAGATTTGTTTACCTAATATAATTAAATTAAGGATATTGTGTCAGTTTTGGAAACAACGATTGGGTTTACAAAATGCATTTTGAACCCAAAAGTCTGTTAGTTTATAGATTCTAACATTTGGTAACTCATTCTTTCAAAATACAATATGAGCAAAAAAAACTCTTTTTGATGGAATAAATGCATTCTGTATCCAACGTTTATCCAAATATAAATGTATTCTGTATAAAATGCATTATGGTAAAATGTATTCTGCCCTAACGGTTTTTCACACTGTATATAGCAATTTTTCTTGATTCTCTCACTTTCTTCCTCACTTAACTATTGCTATGTAACGTTAATAAGGAAAATTTAAAAATTTTGATAAAAATGAAAAAAGAGCTATACATTTTGGAAGACCGAGATGAGCTCTTCTAGTAACTCCTATGTTAAGCTAAGCGGCACATATAGGCGCAAAATTTATACTTGAAGATGGTCGTAGAAGATAGAGTATTATTCGGTAAAATATATCCAAAACAATGCTTCATTCCTTTTAAAAGAAAGAAAATGGCGCGCACTGAGATACACGGTGACTGCATGGATATGGCGGCTACAAGCACCGACACCGATTCCCGGTACTATATATATATATATATTCCAGAATTCAGTTCAAGCAATGATCTCATTTATATCCACCATATTTTATATAGACCGTCCAAGCTTCAAACCCCGTTAACTCTGTTTCAAAATTGTACAACTTTCAAATTTTATTCTAATTTCGTATCAACTATATCGTATGAAGAAAAATTAACATGATAAATAATAAAGTTGTATATTCATGTAAATAATTTAAGATTTTTGAAGCAAATAAAATCTTTCTTCTCGAAGAGCATAGGAATATGTGATGTCCACATCCAATCATTCTCTGTCATTGTCCGTACTTTTGCACCGCTTCTATACGTTCTTGTTCATGTATAGACTATGCTCATTTGCAACTTTAGATACTGTTCTCAATTTTGTTTTTTAGTGTCGTGGGTTCACCGAGTATTTCCAGGTTTGTTCTCATGCATCCCTTTTCACTTCTTCATTCTTCTGCTAAGCACTCACCCATTTGGCCATTTCTCCAGTATTTATATATAGATATATGTGTGTGTGTATATACTGGATCAGTTCGGAGTCTTAGTTCGGTTCATTTACAACTCCAGGTGCCGTCTTCCCGGTTTTTGGTTACTGTAGTGGGTTTACTGAGAGGATTTCCCTGTTTGTTCTTGCATCCTTTTTCACAAAGTACTTCATTCTTCTGCTAAACAGTCACCCGTTTGCCCATTTCTCCGGTATTTATATATACACACTGGATTAGTTCGGGTCTTACTTTTCTTTGTATGTGTACTCTTCAGATTTCAGAAGAGCATATAGGTGCAGCCTTTGAGGGAGGAACAGAAAGAGATGACATTTAAGAGAGATTTCAAGGAACAAATGCTGCATGAGTGGGCAGAAAACTACATGGACTATGAAGGCCTTAAGAGGGTATTACAAGAGATCAGAGGTAGTAAGCATTATCAGAAGAAGCCACCTGATAAGTCCTTAAGCCACAAGCTAAGTCTTGAAAGAGAATTTCATGGGCTTCATTTGCAACATAGCAACGATGGAAGGATTGATGAAGGAGATATCGAAGACCATCAAGTTATAGATGTCAAGAAATTAGAGCAAGATGGTGGATCTTCATCAGGGAAACTCTATGAGACCCATTTCCTCGAGAGCCATGAACAAGGAGGAGAAGCTGAGGCAAGGTTCTTTCAGAAGCTTGATGAAGAGCTGAATAAGGTTAATTCCTTTTACAAGCATCAGGTGGAGGCATTAGAGCATGAAGAGGAGCTCTTGAACAAACAAATGGAGGCTTTAATCGCATTGCGATCTAAGGTGAAAAACCCTGATATAGGTATAAATGCAAAATCTCTAGTTGCCCTTTTGTTTTTATCAATTTTCTAATATAGAATTCCATGGATGAATATCAGTTTTTGTTGAAAGAACATGAATAGCTAGCAGTCTGGTTTTTACCGCTCTATCTAGCCGTTTCAATTTGCACTGAATTTGCAGAGATGCAGAATTTGAGTTCATTGCCTGAAGAAAAAATGGATCATGATCACCAGCAAGAAGATATGGATGCGATCACGAAGGGAAATACTAATCATGGTGGGGAGGAAGGAAGAAGTAATTATAACAGAAGGAATCCCTTGGAAATCCTGGACCGAGTGAAGATTGATAATACAATTGAATCTTCAACGTCGGCAATCAGAAGTGTTTTTACAGATTTCAAGAAAGAGAAATCTAGTTTCGACAAGGAAGATCTGAGAAAAGTTGAGAAGCAATTGAGGCTTGTGTTTGCTGAATTCTATCAGATGCTCCTTCATCTGAAAACTTACAGGTTATGAAATTTGATGGGACTTATTGCATTCTAATAGAGTAATTAAAGTGATCTCCTTTTTTCCTTAACCAGTGTTTCCATATGTTAATGTGTTTTGTAAACATGAATGAAACAGTTTTATGAACCTCTCAGCTTTTTCAAAGATCTTGGAGAAGTATGAAAAGGTTAGATTATCCATGCCTGATTCCAGCCAAAGTTCAGTTTCCTGAGTTTCTGTTTTCTTCACTGAAATCAAAATGGCACTTGAGGCCAGTTTGCAAAATAATTGCTCAAATCAGATAAGGTCCTTTATAACTTAATTTTATTTGTTCATGTGTTTCTTTTGGAAGACAACAAAAAGGGCAGCATCTAGAGCATTCATGAGGGTAGTGGATAACTCCAACATGGGAACTTCTGATGAGGTTTGTTTGAACTTTGAACCATGTGTATGTCATATTTAGAGAATGCATTGAACTTGATTCTGCCGCTGCCTTGGACTTCGGTCATCAAATTGGCACACTTCAGAAGAAAATGTGATATGATTCAAATAAGTTCTCCAGGAAGTTCCTGAATATGTCATTGATAGGTGCTCAAAAGATAATAAGGAAGATAGAGGGGAAAAAACTCTATTAGAATATGAGCAAGGATCTTAAACTCATACCACTAATAAAGCCACTGTAATAAAGAAAATAATTTTCAAATTGCTTCTTCTGAATTGGCCTATTATCAGCATTTTATCATATTTATGTATAAGTTTCAAGAGTCTAGTGTACAACATGGTGACATTATCTTAATCATAAGACCATCTAGTGATGTTATGCAGATTTTCTCATAAACTTGCTGATTTACTTCATTTTATTTTAGGTAACCTGTATGTTAGAGAGGGTGGAGTCTACCTTCACCAGAAACTTTGCAGACTCCAGTTATAAGAAGGGGAAGAAGTTATTGAGGCCAACATCTAGAAGAGAAAAGCACGGCATAACATTTCTTACAGGTATATAACAAAAATATTGCTTGGAAAGTACAGCTGACAAATGGGTGAATCGAAGCATTATTTTGAGGAATTTCAATTGATGATGTTTTTAGCTTTCCTTTTTACTCGTAGGCTTCTTTTCCGGTTGCTTTGTCGCTCTATTAGCCGCTACTTTAATACGAATTCTATCTCAAAGTTTAATGAAGGAGCAGCAGGGGTCATTTTACGTGCAAAACATTTTCCCGCTGTATAGGTATCAGTATCTTTTTCAGAACCTTGTTTCTGTGTTATGTATACCTCAAATATTTATTCAATGTGTTTGGCAAACACATTTTGGGGTTCAAAATGCACTTTGAACCCGAAAGTCTGTTAGCTTGCAAATACTAACATTTGATAACTCCTTCTTTCAAAATACAATCTGATCAAAAAAACTCATTTTTGACAGAATAAATGCACTCTAAATCCAATGTTTATCCAAATCTAAACTTATTCTGCCAAAACGCGTTCTGGACAAAATGCATTCTACCAAAATGTGTATTGACAAAATGCATTCTTCTAATGATTTTCCAAATGGGCACATTGCCTCATGAGCCCAAAAAAAAAAAAAATTCTTTGTTGCTTCATCATTTTGCATCTAGTGTTTGCTTTTTGTTTGATGTGCCTACTTTTGTTGCAGTTTGTTTGGATATATCACACTGCACATGCTTATGTATGCTGTTGATACATATTTCTGGAGGCGTTATAGAGTGAATTATCCATTCATATTTGGGTTCAAACCTGGAACTGAATTGGGTCATAGAGAAGTTTTCGTACTGAGCACTGGTCTTGCAGTGCTTGTGTTGCTTGGTTTCTTGGTAAATCTGCAGCTGGAGATGAACCAGAAGACTCAAAACTATAGGAAGGCGGCAGAAATAGTTCCTCTAAGCTTGCTTATAGTAATATTCTAACTGACTATCCTCGTTTGTTCTAGGAGAATTACTATGCAGTCTCACATAACACTTTAAATACTAAAAATTCCTACACAAGGGAGTAACATGTAATGACAAAGTCCAGTATAAGAAATAATAACAAATTGCATGCTACTCATTTGTTGTGTTACTTTTTAGTGATCTGATTGCTCTTGAGACTACACAATAATTCTTCCTTTTATTTATTGATTTTAAAGAAAACTCAGCAATCCGCTTGATATGGTTTTGTGGTGAGAGGTATGAGTGGTCAGTACAAAGTATTTAAATGCAGACTTATCTTGTCATTCTGTTAAAAGATAAAACAATTTCTTCCCCACAATTTATCTGGTCATATGCTTTGCTTGAAAAATACTGCTTCGACTATTTTTATGTGCAGATTGTTCTTTCGCTTACTTTCTGCCCTCTTGACATCATATTTCGATCAAGCCGGTTCTTCTTCATCAAGTGTTTGTTCCATTCCCTATGTGCTCCTTTCTACCCGGTAATATAATTAATTAAACAGTAAAAAAGTGAACAAAATAAGCAAGTGGATTAAATATAATGACACTCATAATGCCTGATTTTTTTTGCAGGTTAGGCTTCCGGATTTCTTCTTGGCTGAGCAGATAACTAGTCAGGTCTTGTATGCTTACATGGTGTTTATTGCTAGCAAAATCTTGATCTACTTCATATGGCAATGTATCAGTCGGTCCATATTCTTCTATTTTTGTAGGTTCAAGGCTTCAGAAACTTTGAGCTTTACATATGCTATTATGGCCTAGGAGAACTCTCGAGGAGGCAAGAAAAATGTCAGAGTCGTGGTGTCTATAACACATTGTCTTTCATCATCGGCGTCATTCCCTTTTGGTTTCGCTTATCACAGGTCTACGAATTTTATCTTCTATATATATGTGTGTGCACGCGCGCCTTTTATTAAATGTGGTAATGGCACGGGTTCCACATCGAGAGGGCTGCTTTGAAAGAGGGGTTTTATAAGGTCTTGAGTTCCCTAACTTCGACAACTAGCTTTTAGAGTAATATTTGTTACAAGTATGCCCTTTGTTTGTAGAACCAAAGTTTACAAATTTTAAATTACAAGGGAAGTAATAAGCTGTCCCTTTGGTTTAGCATGTAGAAACAATTATGCCTTGAGATGTTCTATCATGTCACTTGACATAACAACATAAAAGTTTCTTCCCATCATGTTATTTACCTATTGTTCAACTGTTTATCTGCATTTTCAGTACGGTAACTGAGGAGCACATATATTTCAACTTGTGCAGTGTATGCGTCAATTGTATGAAGAAAGAGACATGAGCAGATTATGGCCTGGCTTGAATTACCTCTTCACCATTCTTGCCTTTCTCAGTAGAACTGCCTTTGAATTGAAGAAGGGAAAGACTTGGATGGTTTTGGCTCTAATAACTTCTTCAATAACTGCAACACAGAATATATATTGGGATATTTTTATTGACTGGGGCCTTCTCAGAAGGCACTCAAAGAACCCATATTTGAGGGATAAGCTTCTTGTTCCTCATAAAAGTGTCTACTTCATAGCTATGGTAACAAGAATCTCACCTAATAATAGTCTTTGTTCATCCATGTGCAAGCTTGAACCCTGCTGTTTAGTTTGATATATTAGTTGATATGTGTGCTTTTTGCAGGGCCTTGATGTGTTGCTTAGACTTTTCTGGATGCAGTCGGTGCTTCAACTGACTTGGCGTCCCCTTCAAAAAGTGGCAATGACAACTCTCATTGCGTGCCTGGAAATAATACGCCGTGGCATTTGGAACTTCTTTAGGTAATTTCTCTTGCAGGGCCCATCAAAAGATTGAAATTTTCTAACCATTACAAGTTCAACTTGTTAGATCAACGGGTTGACTCTAGTAAAAGGGGTTAATCCCTTATTATATACCGATCCAAAGTTGGAATCTGCACTGGAATAGGCATACGACAGTGTCTTGAATAGGATTAACTCATATTGGAGAATACTTGTGCTCAAGAAAAAAAAATCAACTCATTAAGAACTCTATGTAGTTAAACAATAGATGATTCTTTTTGTATCTTTTTTACATGACTATCTCACTGGATAAGTTTTGATTATTGTCAGGTCCAATTAGGGGTAGCCCTACCATAGTCAAGTATGCTGTTATGTTGTGTTTAGTGTGAATAGAATGAATGAATGGCAGAGCTGACTTGAGAAAATGTGATGACAACTCAGGTTGGAAAATGAGTACTTGAACAATGTAGGCAAGTATCGTCCCTTCAGGTCAGTGCCACATCCTTTCAGTTACTACAAGGAGAACAATGAGGAAGAGAATAACAAGGATGAATAGTGGAGAATCCAGTGCAGAAATGTCTTTCTTCTTGTTTTCTTTTGGGTTGAATTGTAAGTTATAATATATAGTTTCTTCTTGGTTTTGAAAAAATCTTATAAAAGAAAAACTCACCATCTTGTTGAAGGAATATAAATAGATGCACTTTGAGTAAGGAATGATAACTACAGAAAATATATCTTACATACATTAACAAAATCAACCCTCTAATTAGGCCATATGTTTAGAAGAAGGGGGGAGTATTACTTTGTGGCATTTGTTGTACCCACCGGAACCTTTTCAAACTCTGTCTGTAACTCACTATAGACTCGAAAAACAAAGAGAAGATGTGTATGAATGAGATATCCAGCAACAAGAAGAAGGAAAAGGATTAAATAGAAGACCTCCCGAACATTTAGCGATCTCAAGATTATATTCTGTAATAAAATCAAATAAATTAATATCTTGCCCTTTTCCCTTAATATGAGACAAATTGATTATAAAGTGAGTAGAATGATGTAGAAGTAAACAGCCTTCTTTACATGAAGAACTGAAGAATAACATGATAAATCAATAAGAAACTGAATGATCACAAAAACCAAACAAGAACAATACCAAAACAATAACAGAAATTAAGTTTAATAAAAGAAGTTAATTTCTTATAACATAATGAATTAAAATTTCAATCATCGCTGAAAGAGTTATCCCACATTTAATCTCTAATTGTACCTTAAATAAAATTTTTTTTAATAAAAGAATACATGTATTTAATAAAAAAACAAAAACTTAAAAGTAAGGAAAAAAGGACTAACACGAGCCAGTGCTGAGGGCACCCCATGCCTAGCATTGCAATTTACAATATAAAGTATACACGCAAAAATAGTGAATAAAAAAGAATACAATATCTATTGAAAATCATAGAATACTAAAAAAGGTAAGCAAATAAATTTATATTTATTTAAAATTAAAGTAGGGATTTAGGGCGTGAGTATTTTTCTTAGGGTCAGAATAAACCAAAGAGTCAGAAATAACACAAATCGTTTAAAAAGTTTTTTTTTTTGGGCCAAAATGTTGGAAATGCTACCAAAGTTAACAAATTGCATATTAGAGAGTCATAAAGTGCTTGTTTGAAAATTCCGTTGGGAAAATGGATTTTGCAGATTTGAGGCATTTTGGGAATTTCGAGATGGTTTTACGGATTTCAAGATGGTTTTTATGAATTTCGAGATGGTTTTTATAGATTTCGAGATAGTTTTGTCTCGGCTTACGTGCACCGTTTGGTAAAATGGCTTCCCAAACAGGCACAAAAACTTTTGTTGATTGTTCATTTTGGCCCGGTCAACCTTTATTAATTCAAACTTGTCGTTTGGACAATTCTGAGTTCTTGACCTCTTCTAGTCGATTTTCTTTTGGAACCTTTCTTATATTCAGGGGAGATTGAAAGAAAAATATCATTGAAACATAGAAAGAAGGAATAAGGTTTTGAATTTGCCTAATCGATTCATTGGACTAAACAAAGATTTTGAAATGTGATAAAATACAATACTACCTTTGACTGAGAAATAGAAAATTCCCTATGACCTGTCATTGTCTATACTAAAATTGCAATAATTTCCTAACTATAACCTGTCGTTATTTATACTAAGAGTTGCAATTCCCTAAACTAAAGTTGTTATCGAAATTTTTGGAAGGAGATTGCAATTTATCCCTAATTGTGACTTGGCATTAAAGTTGTAATTTAAACTTTTTAAAAGAAGGCCCACGTTTACCTGCAAGTTCTGTGGTTCAAAAATTGAAATTGCAAATTCCATAACCGTGCTTTATCATTATCTATACTAAAATTACAATTCCCTAAACTAAAGTTGCAATCGAAATTTTCTGAAAAAATGTTTACATTTCCATGCAAGTTTCAAGATTCAAAAATTGAAATGGTATATACTTTAACCGTGATTTGTTATTACCTACACTAGAATTGCAATTTCTTAAACTGAAGTTGCAATGACAAATTAAAATTGAAACGACAAAATCTTTAACCATGACATGTTATTACTTATACTATAGTTTCAATTCTCTAAACTAATGTTACAATCAAAAATTCTGAAAAGAGGTTTCTATTTTCTTACAAGTTTCATGGTTGAAAAATTAAAATGGCAAATTTCTTAACCGTGATTTATCATTTCTTGCAATTGAAATTTTGTTAATGAAGTCACATATTTCCTTGCAAGTTTCTTTCAGAAATTTTGACTGCAACTTCAATTTATTAGTGACAAATCACATTTTAAAATATTTGCTCGATCTTATGGCTTGATATGGATTGTGTAAATTTGTAATCTAATTCATAATTTTTATATTTCAATGGTCTTTTCTTGTTAATCTACCAATAAAAAAATTATTGACAAAAAGGGCACGAATAGCAAATCAAAACAAACACTATAACCACGGAAATTACCTCACCTAACCTCCAAGCAACACATTTATTTTCTTAATTAAAAAATTCACGAAATTCTGTTCGAAAGGTTTAAGGAGGTTTTATGCGAAGCAGGGAGAGAGCAGGCGCCGGCAATTCCTCCTTCCATCACAAGAAGCCCTAGTGACACAGCCACCGTCAACTCCTCCTCTTGCGGCTCATTTCTCCGCCTTCAGCCTCACCATCCTGTGGAATCTCCGGTCTCTCTGAACTCTATGTCCACGCCTGATATTAAACCCTCAAATCCAGACTCCGATTCGCTCCCGAGTCAAACCCCAACACAGGAATCAGATTCCACAGCTGGTGCTAAGCCAGAAGATGATCCATCAGATCAACAGAAGCAGAAGTCGGAGGAGGAGGAGGAGAAGGAGGGGGAGTGCGGGTTTTGCTTGTTCATGAAAGGAGGTGGATGCAGAGATAGCTTTATCGATTGGGAGAAGTGCATTGAGGAGGCAGAGAAGAACAAGGAAGATGTTGTGGACAAGTGCGTTGAGGTGACTGCGAAATTGAAGGTGTGTATGGAGGCTCATGCAGATTACTACGAGCCTATTTTGAGGGCAGAGAAGGC
>JANTPZ010008622.1:0-12208 GCA_025593235.1 Vachellia pachyceras
AATAAGCATCACTCCACACCCCAGATAAATCCATGATGAACTAGTTATCTGAGGCTCTTAATAAATCTAAAGATACTCCGTTTGAGGCGCCCAATTTTTGACTTTATCAGAAAGGGAAGTGGGCCAAATTCAAAACCATCTTCCGTTCACATTCATGTCAATGGAACAAAAAATCCACTTCGAAATAGAAGTAGCTGAAAGACTCATGTTTATCTGACTTTATCCTATAGGAAGATTACAAGACTGAGAGGCGTACCGCTTCCGTAATACATTGTGTGTGTTGCTGAACGGTGTCTTGCCCAAATATTAGTCCACAATCAATGCAAGACAGCTGCAATAGAAAAAAAGGTAATCAAGCAAAACACCACGGTCGGGATAGCAACATTAACTAAAATGCTTCTCATTTCATTTCCCAATTTCATGCTGCCTTCATGAAATTAATTTAATCAAGTAAATGATATACCAGTGTTTCAATCAATAACAAGAATAAAACTGGGATCGAACAAGAAAGAACCTTAGAAGCGGAACAGGTTCTAAAATGATTCGGCAACTTGGGTTTCTTCAGATTGTCACCGCAATCCTCGCATTGAAACCAAACCATCCTGACTTGCTTTTTCTCCAAATGCCAAGTGCCTCAGCAACGCCGTTTCAAGTTTCAACTTTCAACTAGCTTCAGGTTTAGCTGAGATAGGGCTTTCGGGAGGATCCAGATTCTACGGATTGTATCCTGCACGGGACTCCTCAGGGCTTATTTCGTAATTCACATCCACCTCACCTCAAACGCAGCGTTTTGGGTCCTGGGCATTTGCTTCTGTTGCAATTTTCATGTTATAAGCTTCTGTTGCAAATCTTTTGCATGTGATTTTTTTTTCTATAGTTAAGGTATAAAATAAATTTTATGAAAATTGCGTTCATTATCATGTGTTTTTTAAAGGTAAAAAAAATAATATTTAATATTTAAAATGAATATAAAAATATCATAATAATTAGATATAATGTAACGTCGTTACTTTTTAAGCGGAATCAACTCTTTTTTTAGATATTTAAAGTAAAATTTTAGCCTTTTTTTTACCACTAGCATTATCATGAATAGAGAATGATCACCATAGAGTTTTATATGACAATGATCATAGCATCTTTGATAAGATATACAATTGTTGCAAAATACTGATATAAATCAGATTACTTTATATATCCCATTAATATATTACTACCGTGTTCGTTAATATAAGAGTTAATTAATTTTTTAAATTAATTTTCTAACATTTTTTCAAAATAATTTATCTAAGTTATAAACTGATATATAATCTAAAAAATATATAAATATTTTAAAATATATGTTATAATTAAATAATTTATTTAATTTTTTATCGTTCCAAAATATTAATTAATTATTATATTAAGTATTAGTGTTATAATTATCTGAAAGAAAACCAGTCTGTCGGGGGCCCTATATGAATGGGTTTATGTAGGGACCAACCTATCACAAAACATGCACATGAAGATGGGCCCAATATGTTGTAGGTAACATTACAAGTTGCAGCAAAAGTAATTTCTTGAACCAATGGACGTTTGGCAGAGTTGGCAAGGATTACTACCAGCATTTCTTAGGGTGAGGATTCAAACCCTGGGGAGTGACAACCGCGGTAATTAATGCAACTTCAAAGATGTTGTTCAATTGGTACCTCGCTACCACCGTAAGGTCTCATCGATGGGGTCCGGATTAGTCTGGGACGAGCAATGAACCCAGATACCCCAGGATACCGGATGGTTTATACAAAAAAAAATAATTCCTTGAAACCACCAACTGATAGGTGGATAAGGATGAAACTAAATATCTCAAATTAGTATCTTACTGTGTTTTGAACGATCAAAAGATACATATGCTAAGTAGAAGAAAAATTAATCACTTAAAAGAAAATTAAACATATCATCAAATTGAATCTAGTAAAAGGGATTAATCTCTCACAATATAGTAAATCAATATTTGGATTATCAATGGAAGATATGCATTTATTGAGGAAAGTAGTGGAGAAAAAAAAGGTTATAGAGAAAAAAGAATATGAGATGCAGTCAATCAGCAAGGAGTATTTAATATTACTTCTGTCTCAAAGTTATCATAATCCATATGAAGTACTGCTTTTGTATTAATATTAAAGTCACATGACTTTTTGAGAATATTATAAAAAGTTAAATAAATTACTTAATTATAACAAATATTCTAAAATGATTATATATACCATTAAACAAATATAATATATATTGACTATTTTTATCATTTTATTTTTGTCCAAAAATTATCACAATCTACAAATATATGTATGCATGTATTGTTTAATGATATTCATGTTCTTTTATTTAATGAGATTTATGTCATTTTAAATTTTTTTTCTAACAAAACTTAAATTTCAAACATTTATCTAAACAAATTTTTATTTTCACAGCAAAAAATTACTTCTCTTACTTATAATCTAAACATAAATTATATGATATCATCTAACTTCTATCCAAAATTCATTTTTCAAAAAGCATTACACCTAAAAGTTACTTCTATTGTAATTTATTCAAACGGACCAAATGTCTCAAACATGAGTGTATCCCATGAGAATGTATATGGACTTATCTAAAAAAAGAAGAAGAAGAAATTAAACATTCTCAGTACTGATTAATTGGTGTTAATGTTAATTTTTCTGGACAACAAATTTAATCTAGCATACACATAAGCTTTAATTGATATGAATATCAAGAGTTTTTTACTTATATATCCTCTTTCCCAATCTCTATTTAGTCATTCAACTCTCTCTACCCCTTCACTATTCTGCAACTCAACTCTCATTCAGGTGCATGGGTTAATATGAAGAAATGTTTAGAAACAAGGGAGATAAAAAGAAGTGCTACTTAAATTAATATGTTTTTAATATTAACATAAGATATAGAAGTTACAAAAAAACATACCAAGGTGAATGATAAAAACAATGTTCTATCATAGTTTCATACAATACATATGGTATATCCATCAGATTTTAAACATAAAAGTTAGACATTGGATATACTTCAATTTTAAATATAAAACATCAATCGATTTTATTTTTTTATTCATAGTATTTCTATCAAAACATCTGTATTAGTTACATATACGAAGGAGGGTTCCATCAAGGATAGTTTCAAAACATATAATTAAAATCAAGGAGGCATTTTACGAAAACCAACACATTTTCGTTACAATAACTAATCTCTTTCATTCATGCAAACTAACTATATAACTTTTTTATTAAAAAGAACAGGGGTGTGTATTATGGAATATAATGTACTACATGTGTTCTTAATATATAAGACTCAGGTAATTAATCTGTGGAGGTTAAGAAGGCTGGATAAATTACTCTAATGTAATTATATTTATCATTTATCTCCAAATTAATTTCTTTAACTTATAAATTGATATACATTTATATATTTTAATAATGTACATAAGTATTCCATAAAGATTTATAATTAAACAATCTATTTAATTTTATTAACCTCCTCAAACCACTCAATCAAACCTTATATATAATGAATTCAAGAAGTAGTATACTTATAATTATGATTTGTGAAGTTTAGTCTTCCCTTAGTGGGGATCATGGGATATGATGGATATTTTGACATTTGTAGGTAAGCTGCCAGCATGCATGACATGAAGTAGGGTCATAATAATATAAGATTGGTCGCTTCTTATTGTCGGCATGGCTCCTCTTTCATCCTTCTTAATTTTATAAAAGAAATTACATTGTTTGGCAAAACGGTTGTAGAAGCCAAACGCACGTTCAACAGTATTTTTCCGCAAAACGAGATAATATTCTTCATATATTTACTTCGACTTACGTAAAAGTACTTCTCTATCACGTCTCCAAACAGACACATTATGTGAGTTATATCTAAAAGCTTACTAGAGGTCAAATAGAGATGTTAATTAAAAGGACGGTATTAAGACCAAACTGAACTCGACCGGTATGACCAGTGAATTGGTGAGTCTCATATAGTTTAATGGTCGGATTTCAATTTTCTTTTATTTTCTTATGGATATATCATATTCGAATATCATTAAATTCAATTAGAGGTAACTTCTTTCAAAAGTGTTTTATATGATTGCATTCGTGCGAATTAAACTCGGATTCAAGACATTTCATTGAAGTCTTTGGACCAGCTAATGGTAATTGATAATTCATTTTTTTCAAAAGTTGGGTGAAATATATGGATTCAACACCTTCGGTGAACAAAATAATAATAAAAAAAGCCAACGTTGAACCCCTTGTATCTATGGTTTTCTATGCAACATATTTATGGTTTATAATTTATAAATCATATTCCCAATTTGAGAGTAAAGTTTAGATGATAATTAAAAGAAAAAGTTTTAAGTGGAAGATGTGAATGTGATGAATCAAACATGATAGGAGTTTTGAACGTGATGTGAGCCCGCGGCATGCCCCTCTCAAAGTGAGTCATTAGAGAAGATTGGTTGCGTCTCATGGGTCACGGCAGACTTGGGGCCATCTTGACCAATCTTATCCTAACGTGAGCCGTCGGCCTCTTAATTGCCCCATTTAACTGAGTTTTTGAGTAGTCCAGATATACGTTCAACAGTATTTTTTCGTAAAACAAAATAATCGCATTCACATGTTTATCTTAATTTACGTAAAAGTACTTCTCTACCACGTTTTCAAACAAGCATAGGATCCATTTGGGAACGCGGTGGGATAAGTAACTTATTTGCAGAAGGACGTATGGAGAAGTGAAATTGAAAATAAGTCAGATTGTAAAAGTAATTTGTGTTTGGAAAAATGGTGGAAGAAGTAACTTATTTGAAAAAGCTTAGGATTTCAGTTTATTGACAGAAGCAACTTATTCCTATAAACCTTTCCAAACGAACCGTTTCGGTGAACAACAACTTATTTCAACTTTTCGCATTGTGCACTGCACGTTTGGCGCTGGAAAATGGTTGCCAAACACGCTCATAATACATAACGAATCAATTTTTGAATTTGTATTGGAAGATGTACTCACAATCAATATCTAACAATACTTTAAATATAATTGTCTTTAGTAAAATAATACATGTGCTTTAAAAAGATATTTTTTATGATTTCAAGTTAAATATGTTTATAATAAAAAAAATTAAAATTCTTAATTGAGTGTCTGAATTAGAGGATCTGGGAGAATGTAATGATATAAAATATAATATAGTAGTTATAAAATTCTTAGCATCTGTGGAAACCTAAAATAATTTTTTTTTTTGCGTTAGCTAAAGTAATTTTCATTTAAAACTTATAAAATTTTGATATATAAGTATATCTAGTACAAAATTTAAATTATTTTTAAAAAAGTTGTGTCCAGCAGAAAGTAAAGAGTGAGATAAATCTTGAGAAGAATATTCTTTTTTTTTGGAAGAAACTAGTGCATGGGGTTGGCTAAGATAGTTTGTGAAGGCTCACAAGTGTTAGGGTCACCTCACAGCCATACAAGAGGCTTTAATAAGGAGGGCTAGTAAAACGGGTTAGATATGCGAGCCCAACCCACTATTTAGTTGTGGGTTAGGGTCGGCTGAAAGTCAACCTAAAGGTGGGCGGGTTCTCTCACCCCGTGGGTTAGGGCAGGTTAACCCGCAGGTTAGCGGGTTGGTCTATTTTTTTAAGTGTTGCTATGGATTGGACTCGGAGGGTCGAGGCGTGGACTGTGGACTCTTACTAGTTTGGATCACTCTTCTCACATTGCACTTCACAACAGGCTGTAGCTTCCCTAATTCCCTTTCCATTCGCTTCCTAGTTCCCAGATCCCAGCCGCACACGACACATTGAGCATTTGAGCCACTAACTAGAGTCTAGAGACCACTCCGTCTCTCCCAGATTGTATTATCAATGTTCATGAATGATAAATCATAGCATAGATCAAACTACCGAATTGAAAAAATTGGGTGTGATCATATATCTAAGTCACATACCCTTCTAAGTTTTTTGGTCCCATGGTCGTATATTTAATTAGTTTTCACAGTTTTTTAAATAAGGAAATTAGGTGTGTTGAATTTTTCATAAATTATCCTCCCAAAAAAGGTTCCATACGAACAATCAAATGAGAACCATATGCTCTTGTAAATTGATTCGTATTTTTACCAATTCAATAATTTTTGTTAACTATTTTTAATAGAACCGCTAATAACCCAATACAAAACAACCTAATTAAACCAGTTAAGAAAGCTGATATATCAAATATAAATATAGACGTAAAACACTAGATTGGTCCTAAAAAGACCATTAGGAAAGTGATTATTTTTTTATTTTAAATATGATGACGAACTTTCTTTTATGAAAAGAGGAAAAAGCCCAAATCAATCACATGTTATAAAGGAGGGGGATGAAAATCCCCATATGTTTGGCTGTAGCTATCCTAGGACTGTTATGGATTTGAGACCATGTCAATGAACAAGAAAAAAAACTATGGCCGTTAATAACGTTATTTTTTTGCAAGCTTTTCTGCCATCCATCGTATTGGCTTTTTTAGGTATCCTATGAAATTTGAAGATGCAGTTCCTATTTCAAAATATGAAGGGGTTATCTGTGATGGTGTTATAGAAATATGTTCAAATAGATCGAAACAAAATCCTTCTTACATACTTAATTTGCAAGTTGTATATTACTTTAAAAAGGTATGTTCCATCGTTAATCCGAACCAGCACGAAGAGTACTGGCCAATTGTTTTATTGTGGTGATATGGGATGCCTAAAAATGCTTTTAGTCAAGTTGAGATAAAATCCATCACACATAATTAATACATGTTTGGCAACGTATCAAAAAGCCATTCTAGAGTTCCAAACCATGGTTTGGGAAAGAAAAAAGCTGTCAAACACCCACTTTTTTTTTACAAAATCACTTTTAGAAATAAAACCACGGTTTAGAACACCAAATCCGAATTTGACTAAAAAGCCATGTTTCTCTTGTTTCGATCAATTTTTTGAAGCCAGATCCAAATTGACCAGGTTTAGGGTTACACTTAAAAACACTAAATGTTTATTTAATATAAGTTTTGCATTATCATAAATACATATCCAAATTTGCTTTTCCTTAAGAATTCACATGCAAGAGGTTTTTAATAAGTTCCCACATAATAAGAATAGTTTTTTTTTAAGTGAAATATCACATCTCTGTTTAACAAAAGCATTTTAGTTCTTTCCAAAAAAAAACTAGTATCTTATACTACAAGACATAAAATTAGACAGAAAAATATCTTATGAAAGACCGATCAATATTTCATGGCAAGAAGGCTACTTTAAAAATTTGCTTTGGTGGGAGACAAGAGGGCGAATTAATTAAAAAAAGGAAAAGGGAATTATTGAAATGAAAGGATATTTTAGGAAGGAGGAGAGAAAAAGGTGTTGTGTGGTTGGAAAGAGGACATGTGGTTCAATCATTGCTGCCATTCCCCAATGTTTCAGGTTCCTCAAAAAGGGCAATTCTGTCTTCCCATTTCCCCTTCCCTCCCGCTTCTTCATTATTGGCGTGTTTGGTTAATCCGTTTGGGTAATCAAAATCCGTTCCTGTATTTACTTAAACAAAATTTCTCTCACATATTTACCTCGAAATCTGTGTCCATTCTCCCAACGGACTATCCAAACAAGCCCATGTATTTATTGTATTTGACTGTTTGAAAATATGGTGGAGCGATGCTTTTACATAAGTCGAGGTAAATATATGAATTATATTATCTCATTTTATGAAAAATAATGTTAAACGTGCGTTTAGCTCCTACAAACATTGAGCCAAACGGACACATTATAATTCCTAAATGATGCCTTATATATATATATATATATATTACTCCTGGATTTGATTATGATAAGAGAGATCATCTTAGTTGTTAACGTGCCTGTTTGGAAAAGTAATGGAGAAATATTTTTATAATTTATGAGGTGAATATGTAAAAGAGATTATCTCGATCTATAAAAAATACTGTTGAACGTGTGTTTGGGAAGTCGAAAAAGTGCATTTTTCAATATTTTAATTTATGTTATTGTTTTAAGTGGGGTTAAACTATTTATCATCTCAATCGAACAGATTGTTGGTGAATATCTATTCGTCTTATATATAATATTCATAATTTTAATACTAATTAATTTATTTAAATTATAAATCGGTATATAATTTAATGTTATACAAAAATATTTGAATGATATTATGTCATATATGGTAGTATAATTAAGTAATTTATTTAACTTTATAAATCTATTAAAAGTAATTAAGTATGTTTTTTTATTAAGGATCCTAAGAATATTTTATAATTAAATGCTATACAATACTTCATGATATTGTAGTATTATTATCAATTCATGAAAAAGTAATATTATGATGCCTCCCTTGATATATTTTCTTGTTCCTTGAAAAAACATGATCGTGTGACATTATCAACAATGTTTTATTGATTTTATTTTACCAATTACTAATCAATCAAGCGCGATTAATAATCAATATTAATTTAGCATGCTAAATAAAATTTAAAATAAGTTGCGTTATTCATAAATATATGTAAACAGTATGATTTGTGTTTCAAATTTTGTATAGTGCACAAGGTTCACCTATCAAATTGTATGCATGTTAATTAATTTTTCAGTCAATTTCGGTTTAAAATGTGTTATTTAAAAATTAATAAAAATTTTATAGCCTTTTGGGTGTCACTTATTTTTTTCCAAATAATTAATGCAAGTGTTAAATTATATAGACTAATCACTATTTTTGTAGTATAAAAATAGTTGAATATATATTATTGAAGCATATTGAATGTTAGCATATGTTATGCTTGCATATAGAGAATTGCATCAAATTCTGCCTATCTCAACAAAACATTTATTCAGAATCAAATCAAATAAATTAAAATAAATAATAATAATAATAATCAAATGAACAATGTGCTCGTTTCAGAGAACGGTGGAGAATTTTTTTTACGGTTTACAAGATAAATATGTAAAGGAGATTATTTCAATTTACTGAAAACACTATTGAATGTATGTCTGGGGAGCTTAAACAATCTCGTCACCAGACACAATGGGCTTGTTTGGAACAATTTTTTAAAACAAACACATGTTCAACAATATTTTTATAAAATGAGATAATCTTCTTCATATATTTACCTCGATTAAAAGTATTTCTCAATCGTGTTTCAATATTAAAGGCATTGTATTAAATAAAATCATAACGAAGCTTTCCTTGCTGACAAACAAAGAAATGTACTTTAGCTTCTAGCTGTCAACGGTTCTGCTTTTGCCTATCTATTTGGCCACATTTTTAATTCTTTCTCCTTATTCCTAATCAATTATTTCTTTCACTGAGCAGTATATTTCTTTTTATCATTTTTATTAAATAAATTTTTGGAATGAAAAATGTCATTTAAAATATAACTTCAACACCAATTTTTCTAAGAGAGAAAAATAGGCCCATACAAGTACAACTTTAAGGTAAAATCACAATCGAGAATTTCAAGTTAAAGCTATAAAAATCCCATATTTTGAAATTATGCTAATAATTCAGATGATAAATTTTAAATGATATATAATTCAAAAGTTTTTTTAGATAGGAAAATGTTAATTAAATATAGAAAACAAGGGAATTGATAAATTGGGACCCAATCAACGTGAATTTCGTTGATTGTACGAAATTTATTAAAAAAATTGGGTTCCTTTCGACCTATTCTCGCATTAAATGCCAATAAAATGTTTATATTTATTGTGCTATTACCTTTTATTTTTCAAACTGCATTTTTTAAAATTTATATTGAGTCATTAATACAATTTTGATCTAATTCATAATTGGAAACTTCTTGATCTCACTTCTCAATTCTTATAAATAATGGTTTAGAAAAAAGCAATGGTATTTCAATTTAGTTCACTTGATTTTTTTTATTCATTTAAAACATAAACCATATAAGGTTGAAATTTTTTTATTCATTTAGTTTGAGAATTTTTTTTAAATTTTGATATAATAGAGAATAATTGTTTTTTAAAGCAATGTGTTTTTGTTTCTGCGAAGCAAAGCTGCTCATGAAATGAAAGCCAACAGTGAAACAGAGAGACACTTCACTTTCAGCGCAAGCAAAGCAAGCAACCATAGCCAAAACGCTGAGACAACGCAACCCAACTGAACAAACTGCGACCACCGACGCGACCTCCATGCCTCACCATCGATCATCCTCATCGTCTCCGTTTCTGAGCCCACCTCTGCTTATTATTATCTTACCCATTATCGTCCTCCTCCTACTCTTCTTCGCACTTCCTCCTTTTCTCTCCTTCACCTCTCAACTCCTCCGACCTACTTCCGTCAAGAAAAGCTGGGACTCCATCAATATTCTCTTCGTGCTTTTCGCGATTCTTTGTGGACTTTTCGCCAAGAGGAACGATGAAGATTCGCGGTCGTCGGAAGAGGTGGAAACTGCCAGGGTAACAGCGGTTGGGTATGAGAAAAGTGTGGAGCGAGAAGATGGGTCTGTTTCTCGGCAATGGTATGGGTTCTCGGAGAATAAGATTTATGATCCACCTCCGATCGTCCGATTGCAGTCGCCGATTACTACTGGGGTTTCCCGCTTGAGGAGAAGCAGTAGCTCATACCCGGATCTCCGGCAGGAGTCACTGTGGGAAACTGAGAGTGATAGGTATCAGTATCGCTTCTTTGATGATTTTGAAATCGACAAGTTTCGCTCGCCGGACAGGGAGCAGATTCCGGTGGACAACCTCACGCCGAAGGAAAATGTTGGAGAAGACGCTGATGTGAAGGAAATTCAGGTTGATACCATCGAAATTCGCAGTTCGAAGTCGCAGCCACCGCAACCGGCCCCGAATTCACCGACGCCTCCTCCTACTCCTCCTCCACCGCCACCTCCTCCACCAGCTGCTGCTCGGCCCAAATCTATGCGAACATATCAGACGGTCCCGCGCAAGGAAAAGCTGGAAGATGTGAATGTCGCTGATAATGATATCACGATGAATACTCCTCCGCCACAGCCGCCCTCGCCACCACCTCCGGCGCCATCTGTCCAAACGGAATGGGAGCATAAGCGTGGAAGGAACCAACGGAGGAAGAGTAATGTGAAGAGGGAAATAGCAGTAATGTGGGCTTCACTATCCAATCAGAAAAAGCGGAAGAGAAAGCAGAGAACAACAACAAAGGTCGATCATATCCACAATGAAGATAACGTCGTTGTAAGACCGCCGCCGCCGCCGCCTCCTCCTCCTCCTCCTCCTCCTCCGTCAGTCTTCCACAGTTGGTTTAAGAAGGGAGTTGGCAAGAACAAGAAAATTCATTCAGTCTCAACGCCTCCACCTCCGGCTCCACCGCCTCCACCTCCATTGACATCTTCTAAGCGATGGTCATTCCGAAAGCCCAAGATCCCGCCGCCGCCGCCTCCTCCTCCAGCAACTGAACCCCTTCGGCGCCGAAGCACCGGTAAGCCGCCACTGCCCACGAGAAAAAGCACTCTCAACAACGAGACATTACTAAACAGCGGCAATGAATCACCTCTGATCCCGATTCCACCACCTCCGCCGCCGCCGTTCAAGATTCCCGACATGAAGTTCACGGTTCGTGGGGATTTTGTGAGGATACGCAGCACCAACAGCTCGAGGTGCGGCTCACCCGAACCCGAAGAAGACCCGAAACCCATAGACGACCCACCTGAAATGGAAATGGGTGGGACCATTTCGTGTCCTAGCCCCGATGTGAACGTGAAAGCTGCGACTTTCATAGCGAGGCTGAGAGGGGAATGGAAGCTGGAGAAGATAAACTCAATGAAAGAGAAGCAGAATTTGGGCCATTACTGCTCAGGCCCATTGAGAAATTACGACTGAGACTCTGAGAGTGAGGGATCACTTCTATTTCTGCCATCCATGACCACTCTTTCTATGAATGGTATAGAAAAAGAGAATCATTCTCACACAAGACAAGGCAAGATATTAGATATACAGTCTTATATAGAGCTCTAGTTATGGTTATTTTTTGAATACTGAAATACTAGATCTCAATGCAGAAGGAAAAAAATGGAGTATTGGATGTGTTTACATTGGTTTGTGCATAGGGTTTTAAACGGGGCTCTAATTGAGTTTTTTGAGATCCAATTTTAGCCTCTAGTGTGACCAGTTATAACAGACCAGGTTGGTGATGGTGTGTCTACTGATATATAACACACACACACACACACA
>JANTPZ010008627.1:0-18847 GCA_025593235.1 Vachellia pachyceras
AGTTTTATAATGCTTTTTATATATGTTTTCACAATTTGAAGAATTGAAACAATAAATATTTCATTCAATCTAATTTTTTTCTTCGGAGAATTGTATTGAAGGACTTATGGAAAATAATATTTAAAGAGAAAGACTATAAAAATCATATTTATTTAAAAGGATCAAACTTTAAAATATAAATTTAAAAATAATAAATTGTTCCTCCCCAACTTCCTACATTCCCTGCTACTTTCTCTTAGCACCCTATTTTAAAAACAAATACGAATTTTTATTTTTACATATTAAATAAAATTTTCCTCAATTTTTAATAAATTTTCCTCAATTTTTAAAATTGCATAGATAATTTAATGAAAATAAAAATTTATATATTTTTAACAAAAATGGAGATCATTTATAACTTATTATATAAGTTAAAAATAGTCTGCATATTCTAGAAAACCAAGATAAAATTAGAAGATTTTGAAAAATTACAAAAATTGTATACTTTATTTTTTATTTTAGAAGGAATATGTGATTTTTAAAAAAAAAATCATGTAACTTTAATTAAATTAAAAAAATTCTAAATAGTTTTCTTAATATAAATCAGGTGAAAAACATAATGATATATACATGCATAAATATCTATATTATAAATTAGATGTATGAATTTGGTTGGGAAAAAAAAGAAAAGAAATATGATACGTAGTTTTTGTTTTGGTTTTTATCTTACCTTTAAAAAAGTTGAGTTTGAAAGAGAACGTAGGAATTTGTTTATGAGCAATTTAGCATATTTAAATCTACATTTTAACTTTTGATCATCCTAGATAATTAGAATTTTATAGTACTTGATAATAATATTTTCTACGGATTCTTCGCTTTAATTTTCCCTTTTTTCTTTTCATTTCTTCCTACAATGCGGAACATACCCTTAATTCAAGAATTAGACTTTATGATTGAATCACAGTTGAGGGTGAACATAAATTAATAATCAAAATGTTACGACAGCTTTAAAATCTTGATCATGATATCAATTTTAGCCACAGGACAAACTTGTATTATTCAATGGGAAGAAAGAAGACGGTTAAATGAAGAGGGAAGCAAAACAAAACAGCAAGACAGAAAGGGAACAAGATCTTCTTTTTTTTTCCTTTTTCAAAAGGGAACAAGTCACAAGCTGATAGGAAATGTGGAATTGGAGAGAAGGGATAAAGGGAGGGAAGGTGATTCCAGTTTTGGGAATTTGCAAATGAAATCATTCACTCCTTCCTTCCTGCTCAAGTAAACTTTCTTTCCACATAATCACTTGTACAAACTTTGATTTACCAAATTGAGCACTTCACTGGCTTTACTTTGAAATAAATGGCAATAGCATTATTTGGGCATTCGCAAGGAATCCCTTTTCCCTGAACCAGACCATTAACATTATAGACATCACTCAAAGCTCTATTCGTTGTTGTTGGGTATTTTTCATATATTAATGAGGAAAATTGCACAAGGAAAAGAGAAGCCAAGAAACTACATTTTTTCTAGTGACAATGACTGAAAAATCACCCTTAACCTTTCGGTTGGCACCTCTGGATCTTTAAAATCTGCGAATTTTAGAGGTTTTTTATCTATTGTCGCCCTTGAGATTGTTGGGGCCAGTTTGCCCCCCTTTTATGTTCTCCTCTTTCCATGAGGGATCCACCTGAGGAAGTTGATATTCATCTGGTTTCAAGGCCAATGCAAAGTCAGGCAATGTCGGTGCTGTCTCCATGATTCTGTAAGAAAAATTGACAACTATTATGACTTGGTCATCATGCTTCCATTCGTCAACCAAGCAAAATAATGGAGTTGAATTAAGCAATAATTTATCAATGGAATCCAGAAAAGTTTACCTCTCATGAGAATATAGATCTCGGTTTATTCGAACCTTGCTTGAGGTATCCTTGGGAATTTTCTCTGAGAGATATTTCATGGTCCCCCAAACAGGGGGATTTCTGCACCAAGACAAGACTTCAAGTTAGGCCAGCAGTACAAAGTGTATGACCTACTAGTCTTGATTACTATTATCTTCATAAGTTGAAAATTAATCAAAAGCATGGCCATGTGAGAACCTAGAAAAGCTAAGCTCAGCATATAATCAGTGGGCAATATGATGCTTGCATAATGCCATTTTAAAATCTCCGATGATGCATGTCAAGGAATTGAACTCAATAACCTCAATTATCCACTAACTTCTCCTAAAATTAAGGAGGAAAATGAAGTGCAAATACATCTAGAAATGATAGATTATAAGTACAAACTCATTGGTGCTTTTAAGGTGCTTAATCATATTAAAATGGACAACTTCTTTAAGAAAAGGTATGCTGCCTGAGGTTCCATTATTCCCCATTCATTTAACTGACTATCATTAATCGGGGGACTAACTAGAGACACCATCACATAGTTTGAAAAGAAATTACTCATTATTTAACTGTTGGTTTGGGAGTTTAGACTACTGGGGAGAATGCTGCATATAATAAGATTTGAACAAAAAAGACCTTGATAATGGAGGTGCTGCATTGAACGTCTCACACAGCCTTTTGCTTTCTTTGAAATACTCATCCGCTGCTTGTAGAGCAGCTACAGCCATCCCATGAGACTTCTCAGTGTTCCCCTCGTCAAGAATCAAACCATGATAATAATATGCGGCAGCCTGGTGAAGAGATAAACAAAATATGAACAACTTCACATCATTTATTTCTGTTAAATGCATCTTACGTACTCATTCTCAAATAGTTTACGGGTGGCAAATTAGCTAATTGTGACACCCCTCTGCATACAAAAGTCAGGCAAAGAGAGCTTTGATCACTAGACAATCTGTCCAAGAATAGCTAATTTTTTGACATTATAGTTTCTAAGTATGAATCTTTCTCTTTGAACAAGAAATTAACAGTTGACTAGATAGTTCAAACATAATTTTCTTGGCCAATTAGTGGTTTAAAAATTGGAATTTGAATGGCAGAAAGTTGCTGCCTAGTTAATGAAAGCCAATATGTTGATGTTGATGTGAGCTAGTCCTTAATGGATAAAAAATTATAATGGGAACTATGGCCATTTTTTTTGGCAAGAGAATCCTTAAGAAGAACAGACGGGATACAAATCATGAAAAAGAATATTTGTGCTGCTTTTTCACCAGAGTTTAACATTCTGACAGACTAAAATATAAATTATGCTATAGACCTGGAAAACATTTACTAATTGTTTTACTCATAAATCATATTCAATAACTGTTGGGCATTCATTATATATTTATTATATAGACCCAGAATGTAATATATAGCTTTGCAACATAAACAATACGACTAATGACTTGACTCGGCATCTTATTCTACCAGTTTATTGGCAAAGGCTTGAGCTAACATTTTATCAAATTTCAGCCGGTAGTATATATTTTATGTACATAGGTATAATGAACCAAATGTCCCTTTGCCCACTTCTACGTTCCAATAACTCAGTTTCAAATTTGTAGACTAACTTCCCACAACCTTAAGTCTTTGTAGTTTGAGATGGGAACAACTACTTGATCCAATTTGTAACTTGGCACTTTCTTATTACTTACACTAGATTGTCAATCAACCAGCAAGTTTCTTCCTCTCTCTCTCTCTGTCTCTCTCTCTTATTACTCTGATCTCTGAAGACTCACATATTAATATACTGTAAGACATGGTATTAAACAGCAAAGAAGGAAATGACCCTAAAATCAATCCATTTGGCAGAACATGGTTCCAGTTCACCCAAAAAGGTCAAAATGCAAATGAACCAAAAGTGAATTAACAAATGTATACCTTTGCTTCCACATACTTCCATTTTACATATAGACGATGCTTTTCTCCCCAACCATTAGCTAATGGAAGATTCATAATGTTATCTTGAGCCTGAAGAATAAATAGGGCAAACAAGATAATATACCTGACTAAGCGCACCCATTTTATAGCACTGAAGAACAAAAACATATACAGCAATGTAGAATAAACAAATATTTGTCTCAGGAAAAGAATGTCAAACAAGCATAATCAAGAGGGAACAAGGAGTAAAATCCCATAAAAAAAAGAACTTAACTAATTCTACCAGCTATTAAGTGAAAGTGACCTAAAAATATAGTAACCACCAACTTGTCGGATATTTATCACAAGGATCACTTTCCCAGTGACTTAAAATACTCAAAAGTAGGGTGAGATTACTTTCAGGAAAACAGAAAGTGCATTTACCAAACGGAGAACAGGTAAAAGAACCTTATGCAATGTAAAGCCAGGACAAAGTGATCTAGAAGACTTGATGAAACTCACGGATTTTGAGGTGTTTAACACTTAGTATACTTCCAAACAGATATATACAGGATCATAGAATTTGAAAGTTTATATGTAAATAAAATTCAGCAGCCAATCCGGTAATAAAGCAAACAAAGGGATGCACAACAAGCTCTACAATAACATTTCATATTAGATGTACCTATCAGATTAAAGTACCACTTTGAAAATTTTCAGTCACATATACAAGTCAGAACACACAATGCAAAATGATTGTTAGGTGCTTCAGATTGAAAACTAAATAATAAATTCTGTATGTAAAAACTTGACATTTGTACCTGCTGCCAATACTTCACCATCTCACATGCAAGTCTGCGCTTCACAGCAAGAGTGGCTTTAGTACTATCAATTGCCATTCCAAGTTGGATATCAACACCCTAAACAGATTGCATAAGTCGTAAACAAGCGTACACCCAACATAGATAGGAGAAAAGGAAGGTGAGGGGGGGCAATTCTATACACTCAATACTTCCCCTTCTCCAGTATTCCGATACAATTTACAAAGGAAAAGTTCCCCAGAGATGGGTGAGTTACCTATATATAAAATCTTAGGGTGTGAATAAACAAATTATAAAAGGGAGACACCGTGCTTTGATCCAAATGGTTCATCAGCAATAGAAAAATAAAATTAAAAAAAATATAATATCATTCATCATCTTCAGTAAATAACACAAGGTATTTTTGAAAGCTGTATCCAATCTAGTAACAAAATTAATCCACTGAAGAATGGTTTTCACTTTCCATTTTCATTGAGAAGTCATAAACATATCAGACTCTTATGTTAAAGTAAGAATTGCTTTCCGAGTTACATGTTTTTGCACAAGTATGGTGATCCAGTTCTTCAGAATTAAAAAAAAAAATGAACTGTGATAAGAGTACAGGACTATTAGATTCACATTACTTTCATTCAACAAAACAAATGAAAGAAAGAGGGGGACGCAGAGAGAGGGTTCGGTTTCTAAGGTTCTACATTGTCTGGAAAGCATGTTCCAATTTGAGCATCTCGAAGAATTACAAGAGATGTAAAAATCGATTCAGTCATTCCAAAAGCATATGTTAATACCTGTCCTAATGCTTGTAGACAGAGTGCACGAAGAACTCCCTCTGCAAGGTCCACCGGTAAGTTTCTCCTAAGATCAGAACCAACAGTCAGAATATTAATAATAATCACAATAGTAACAATCATTGTTAATATTAGCAAAATGTTGCGTAGTCAATTTCGCACAATAAATCAGAACCAACCTGAGCTCTGCAGGCAATTGTGGAAGAACATGTCTGACAGCACAATCAAGATATCCAGCTGCCTTTAAGAAGATATCAACAGAAGCTCGTCTGCTTTCTGCCAGCAAGAACCAAAAGTTCAATTTTCAATCTCAGACCAAGCATTATATTTACTTGTAATAGATAAAATGCATTATAAAAGAGAAGATCACTTAATTGTTAGCAGTATGTTACTTTCAGATAGAGAAGCAATTGAATCTCCATTTGCTTTATCAATATGAACAAGAGAATTTAGGAAGAGTAAATGAACTTGAATCATTTTCTAATAGAATTTTAGTTTGTGCCTATGTCCAGGGAACTTGTTTAGTTTGTTTAAAAGCAAGAAAAAAAAATAAAGGAATGTGTTGACAAGTACTAAGAATGCAGCCAATAGCATCTTTAAATGCAATCAATGGACGAAACATTAGTCCGCTGTGAAGGCGAAAGGTACAGTGAAGGGGGGACTGGTATTTTTACTTTTGGAACAAGGAAGTACAAACAACTTTCTAAACTTATCACAAGTCAAGAAGATGAAGTTAAAAGCTCGGCATACTCAGGGTATCTATGTAGCAGCGGCAAATGATGAGAGAAATACAGTGACTGCTTAATGTGCTCAGCTACCATGGAAGATTCAAGAAGAGACATTCTTTGCTAATTTCTTAGCCATGGAATTGAGAGAATTTGGTTTAGTTTGGATATTCAATGGTAAGCAAAGCTCTCAAGATTCATAAAAGGTTTACAAGATCAGATGATAAATTTTAAACTGAAAGGATGGCAATATGAGATTTACGGGGATAAGCAGGGGCATTATCAACTCACGGTATCTTGTTACCAAAAAGTGTTTAGGTTGTTTGTTATCAATGAAAGCCATATAAACATAGAAAACTGTGTTAATATGTTCTAAAAATTTTGATGTATTCCCCACCTTCAGATACTTTTGGCTGATAACCATCAGAAGATGTTCTTGGAAGAAGCAATAAATTAGCCTGTGATAACAATAGTGTTGCCATCAAGTGCAAAACCGACAACACTTCATACCAAGTGTTAGACATGGCTGTTTCCTGCAAAGAAACAATCACACAAACAGGGGGATTTAACAAGAATGGAAAAGATCAGCAATCTTGAGTAACAAAAACTTAACTCTCAAACCAAACTGTAAATTTTGTTCATTTATCTATTAGTTCAGAGTTACCTCTGCTTCATCCTCCTGATTAATCCAAACAAATTGTACTTTATATTGTAGGTGATTTCCTGCCAATAAACATCAGCAATAATGATTAGGACTTGTCTTAGAAAGAGATTAAATCAAATACAAAAGGAATAACTCAGGTTTTACCATCTTTAACTAATCCCAAAAGAACAGGCAGATAATCCTCAAGAGCCTGCTGAAGATCAGACAACGTTGAACCTCCTGAAGATGGAATCTTGTGGTACATCAATAAATTTGAGCAACACATATATCATGGAATGATTTCATTTCTTTTGTTAAAACTAACCATGTTGGGTGGCACTTTTTCTTTTTGTCCTCGTAATTGTAGGACCTTCTTGACCAGCCATTACAACTATACGAGTTCTGAGGGCAGATAGACGCTCAACTATATTCTTGGACAAATAATCACCAAGTGACTGGGCAAAATCAACAGGTTTAGGAATTCTTAGACCAGGAACATAAACTGAAACGTCTCCAATACTCCCCGGCCTTCTTCTATTTCCACCAGAATCCTTCGGAGTCGACACTAGGCAACCCATGTCCGAATGCTCACGGTACCTGCCGATACAATTAAAACAAAGTGAATCACCTAACCTCCAATAATTTTCTGTTCCAGTATACACAATGAGAATTTTTACGAGTTAGTTTATCGAATCTGGTAGCACAACTATATAAACAAAGTACAGGGGAGAACACTCTGATTAATATATTCCAGTGACAAAGATGATGCTTTATTAAAGTCCAAAGAGTGAAGGGAATTCTTACAAGAAAGCTGAGTGGTCAGCAATAAGAAAGCCATTAACAAACTAAATGTCAACCAGCAAAATGTGGTCGTAGGTTACTCACAAGCAACATTACAGATAATTGGCACTAGAACTCTCCAACACTATTTTAAAATACACGCATATTTTAATCAGCAATTTGCATTATTAATTCTTTCTTCTTTGTCCACTTTTTTCTGTAAGTGGAAAAGTTTCATAAAGCCAACCCTTGATTGAAGATAAGCACCAATGATTAATCAAACTAACCTTGTCCCTCACCCTCCTTATGGCTGACTGGTCGGGTCAAAGTTCTAGTAAGCTCTGCGAAAACAATTCACATGTAGAAACTTGAGCTTGAGAACGAAATGCATTTAAAAGCAACTATATCACAAGAAAGGCATGACACATGACAGGTGTTGTCTGTGTCAGAGTTTTATTGTGATTGCAAGAGAAAAGGTCTCAAAAGTTTCCATCAAGCTAAGAAAATCAAAAAGCTCGTGAAAGAATACCCCAGCACCCCATTACACTTGAAAATAAAAACCCCAGTACCAAATGCGAGAAACAGGATTTCAGCGAAACCCAGAATGAGAACATCCTCAAGGTAAGTAAAGTGGCTTCAAGTGAAAGTTTTTAGATCATAAATTTCAAGGAACAAGATTCAGCAAAGACCAAAATTTGTGAGTAAAGGATCGCCAAATAATAAATATAAATACGCAACAATTGTAGAAACGCTAAGGAATATTCGCATTCTTTTATATTTTGTCTCACACTCCTAGATGAAGCGATCTGTAATTTGCCGGCTTTAAATCAATCCAGCTAATAAACGCACGATAAATTGGTAACAAGGATGGACCAGCAAACCAACTCTAAGAAAAGAGGAAAATGCTCCATTTAAATGTCAAAAAGTAAAATACTTTGAATTTTCAGAACTGAGATTAAAAGCCACTAATAGAAAAGAAAAGAAAATCCTCTTTCCCCAGAATTCGACCTATTACATAGCTTGAACTGGTTTACGCTAAATTGATAGCGTAATCCGGAAAAAGGCTCTCAAAATATGTCTTTCAAAGAACTTTCTACACGTCAATCATTCTGTCCCCTTTTCTCTCCTGAGCCTCTAATTTCTCACTTCCCAAACAGAAAAACGGGTAAAAAAACCCCATGCGAAGAAATTTACACTTATCAGTCTTACCATCAACAACACACTGGTAAGAATTCAGCAAGGTAGAGTAAGTCAATTGGAAGCACAAAACTCCACAACCTAATTCGATTCAAAATCAGAGAAACCCAAGAAATCTGAGAATCTGAGAGCAACCCACAAGCACAGTCGCCCTACAACTGACGATTGAAGAAGCAAAATTCAAAAATGTGATTCTCATGCAATCCTTCGCAGAGACGAACACAGAAAGAAGAGAGACACAATAGTCTTCGGAACAAACAAAAATGGAATTATATTTAATTGTTAGACCATCATTAAGATATTGCCTTGTCCTTATATTCAACACTCACCTCCAACACATCTGATAGAAATGGTCTTAGCCTTGGGACGCTTTATATTAGTATGATAATGGCAATTGCGTTTAAATGGCGCCCAATTCAACTCCTATCTCCCCTATTTTTATATTACCATTTTTAAATAAAACAAATCAATTGAGTGCAATAATTTATCTTTCTTTTAAAGTTTTTTTTTGCTCTGGTTCTCCTCTTTTGCCAAGAATATATTATGGTTCTGTTTGGTTAGCCTGTTTGGGTAACCAAAAGTCATTCCTGCACTTACCGAGACAAAACTCATCTCACATATTTACTTTAGAATCTGTGTCCGTTCTTCTAACGGACTATCCAAACAGAGCTATTATTTCGTCATTGCCTGTCAGTGCTTTATGACCACATCGCCTTCTAGCGAGCTATGAAAAATAATATAGCAAAGCCCACAAATGAATTAATATTACCGCAAGTTGCTATTAGATTGGTAATATTAAATCTGCTCAAATTATTATTCTACGAGTTGAAGCCAAAATAGTTGTTTTGTGAATCCTGGGGCTGATGATCCACAGAAGCTTTGTACAAAAATTGTTGTGTAGCTTATGGGATATGATAATAATGGCCCAGTTTAATAATATTTATGAGAGTTTCAAAAATCAGTTCAACATTATTTTTCGTAAAACAAGTAAATCTTCCTCACATATTTACCTCGATTTACATAAAAAACACTTCTCCACTGCGTTTCTAAAATAGTCCAATGTGTGTGTGAGAATATTTTTGTTGGTGGAGAAAATTAGAACATGAGATTCATATGAAGATTTGCTTAAGGATGACACATTCATTGAACTTATTCATATGATTGGTGAGATGTCATGAATATTTGTGAAATCATAAGCATACAAAAAAAAAAAATCGAACCTTTTTCTCGTCTCCCAAAAAAGAAGTTTTCTTGATGCATGGGGATGATGATAAAATTGATTGCTTGTTTTTGCTCTATGTATTTTGAATATTTGAACTTATCGAATTAAAGTAATGAGTTGGATCTTAATTTTTGAATGAACCTATTTTTACTTATTTATCGAATTTATAATTTATTAGTGATATGAGATAAACATCAATTCCTGCTAATAAAGCAAGTGGTGCTCGTTGCCCAAAAAAGGAAAGAAATCATTATATGCAATATATACACACAGCAGAGAGTCTTTTAGAAGTTATATATCGTTTCATTATATTTCTTGAAATATTCAAAAAAAATGTTATTAGTTTAATCGTTCTTCCCAAAATTGAAATATTTTATTACAAGTGGAGTGGAATAAATATTGTTTAATAAAATGTATAGAGTCTTTTTTTAATTGGTATTGACTAGTAATGCAATTGATCTTCATAACATTATATATCGCAATTAATAATAGAATTATACTATTATAACTTATAACATTATTAGTGGGTCATGCTAACACGTGTTTAGGCCTTTCCGGAAAAAAAAAATGTATGCATATAAAGCTATAATATCTATATTACATAAAAAATCATATAGCAATGATGTGGCAATAAGTGAGAAATTAAATCCTAAGCCCAAATCATCACTATTAATTATCAATAACAATACTAAAACCATAGTGTGATTATATGAGAATAGATTGATCAAGGAGTAACAATAAAAGCATATAAATGCTGCTACAATAGTTATAATTCAAGTATTTCAGCACTTTTAAATTTTAAGTAAAATTTGTTTGAGTTCAAATATTATTATTATACATAATAGAATATAATATAGTCCTTAATTCCAGTCATACAAATAGGAACTTACCACCAAAAAAAGTATATTTATGAATAGGATGATATGGAGTAATTCCTTAAAATCAGTGGGCATGATTAAAAAAAAGTAAATAAATAAATGCATTGATTCTTGAAGAGGATATACAACTGCATTGAGTTGATGACGTATTTTATGTTTGGGAATCCGCTGAGAGAAAGGAGTTTACGGATTCTGAAAAGACTTTACGGATTTTCCAAACATGCAAAATTGGTTGGGAGGGTAATTAGTACAAAGGTTTCGATAATAGTTTCTCTCTGTGTGTAGATATATGTATATATGTATATGTTTGTGGTTCTATAACGTGCCTTGATCAAATTGATATCTTATTGCCTATATAACTTTTTGAGTGCATGCATCTTTCATCTTTATAAAAAATATATATATTTAAAATCAAGTATAGTATAGTATTGAAAGTTGAACCTACATTTATGTCATAAGATTATTGACAGAAATTGCATTTTTTATAAAAAAAATGGACTGATTATGAAATAATTTTTTTATAAAAAAAAGAGAAAGTGCCATGCATACATTGTTGTTAAACTCCTGAGTTAACTCTTTGAAGTTACCATTTTTATGTTTTTATGCTTTTAATTCATCAAAATGTGTGTTAACTCGTTATTAAACTCTTATTACTAATTGTAAACTCAGTGAAACTCGCAAAGTTCGCATAAATGAATTTAGGTTAAAGTATACTTTTAATTCTTTATGTTTGCGTCAGGTTTCACTTTAGTCCTTTAAGTTTAAAAAGTGCACTTTTAGTCCCTCAAACTTAATGTTGTTAGTCTCTCCTAACGGAAATTGCTGACTCGTCAAATTTAACGATGTTATTTTAGATACTTTTTTATTTTACACAATTTAAAATATCAACTTTATTATATTATTAAATTATAATTAAAATATGAATATGTTTTGTCAACGTTTTATTGCACAGTTATCGGTTAAATTTGATGAGTCAGCATTTTCCGTTAAAAAAAACTAACGGCGTTACGTTTGATGGATTGAAAGTACACTTTTCAAACTTAAAGGACTAAAATGAAACCTGACGCAAACATAAAGGACTAAAAGTATACTTTAGCCATGAATTTATCGTTGTTGTATTTCTAACTCTCTAGCCATTATTGAATCTAAAATATTAGTATAAGTTTAAGATTGAGTTAATATTGTCTTGTAAGTTATAAACAAACAAATACAAAAATTTAATAGTGCGACGTTTCAAATTATTTTATGCTTTTCTTTCAACATTCAGAAAAATTTGAATGTAAGTAAATGAATTAATATATATATATATATAGATTTTAAAATTAATTAAATTATATCTTCCCTGCATAAAAGATCTAAGCGATCGAACAAAATCAATTACTAGGATATGGCAAAGAGATGAATTGACGGGTTGATAGCAAACCATCGATTGGGATGGGGAAATAGGTCGACACTTGTCATTGCCTTATCGATCGCTCGTTATTTTTTTAAAAATCAACATAATGGTTTTATAAATAACTGCTTTTATAATCAAATAATTACTATAAATTGTAAAATTCCTTGAAGCATCTAATAAGTGAAAATGCATGTCATGTAAAACATTACGGAAATGAAATTAAAAAGCATTTAAAATATAGAAAAGATAAATCATAGAGCTCACTACGTCTAATCTTATAACAATGATGAATTGAGACTTGAAAAATTGAGAATACCCCGGTAACTTAAAAAATTGAGACACATTGTTCATTGCAACTTAAATTTAATAAATTATTATTTGAGTGCAGGAAATGGCAATGACGAATTAAGTATTAGAAACTTGTTCATTGCAAATTAATTATTAAACCATCAAGGGCATTCTTACTTTCTGTGAATTAATTTTGTGTAATAACATTATCTATAATAATTTTTAGACATACCAATTATATTTCCTCATCCTGATTTATATTTTCAATTTTTCTCTAAATATACTCCTTTAATTTAATTTATAAGTCACTTCAGTATGTTCTACATAGATCAAGGAAATTTTAAATCTCATTAATTTTACTTTAAAATCTAACAACTTTTTAAATTTTATTCATATTAAATATTCACTACTATAATACATGAAAATAAAGTAATACAAAATAAATTAAAGTCAAAATTATACATCAATAATTTTTTTTAGTTGTGCTGATATTTTTTTCTAATATTTTTTTTCAGTTGTACTGATTTATTTTTTTGGAAAAATGATAATTAAGTCTCAAACAAGGGAATTAATGAATGAAAGGTTCCAAAGATTTAAAAAAATTATCATAAGGTCCTAGAAGTAACTGCTGAGGTTGTCATTAACAACCTCAGCAGCTTTTATTAAAAAGTTCGACAGTTACTTTTGAAACTTCATGATAATTTTTTGAATCTTTAAGACTATTTTGTGATTAATTTCTTACTTGGGACTTAATTGTCATTTTTTTTTCTCGTCGATATTCGTGATTCTTCTCCCTTCGCCCAATAAAAATGTACAGCCAAAAAAAAAAAAGTAGTCCGCACGCACTTAATTTTCTTGTTGCGATGGTACGGCTCCCAATAATTGTTCCTCGCTCCCACCACACTGTTCTATTTCTGGGGCCTCACATGGCCTTCTCTCTTTTCAATGCATATAATCCTAATTTTCATGACTACGTGGCAAAAACAAAAAAATCCTTTACTAAAATATCTGATTTTATATTTTTTTTAAAAATCAATTCATACTTATATTAAAAATCAAATAGAGTATAAATCAAAAGAAATGATTAGCTTACTAGATGGATTGAGTTTAGTAAGAGATTAATCTATCGTAAAGTGATGAATCAGTTTTAATCCTTACTGAAAGATGTGCTTTAATTTAACGTGCAACATTAGCTCTAATAAGATTATTTACTATACACGGATATTTATACTTAAAAAATAAATGGGAAAACGCATTTATTTGAGTTTGTAATATAAATATAACGTTACAGTGTGCATGTGCTTGTACGTCTATGGCTGTGTTTATTTTTCATTTATTCTGTGGCTTTGGTTTAATAAGTAAATGTAATTATTAAAAATAAAATAAATAGTTATTTAATAAACATATGAATCATGCTTGTGCCGATATTAAAAAATAATTTAACACTTTTCTAGTAATGATAATAGTGGAAAAAAATTACATCTGGGAAAATAGTGGGGTTAGCAGTTTGTTGTCAAATATTGAAATACATCAAACATCTTGAAGTTCTTATTGCTGATTTTATGAATATATTTCTCTTTATGCAATGTATACCCAATAATTTAAAATGTTTTTCAAAATATTGCACTGCATTTGTTAATATTGAGTCCGTTTGGAAACATTTAACTCTCATTCAAAAGCACGTTTAACAGTGTTTTTCGTAAAACGAGATAATCTCCTCCACATATTTACCTCGACTTGCGTAAAAGCACTTCTCTACCGTTTTACCAAACGGACCCATTTAGGAAACATGTCAAAGAATTTATTTGAAAAAATACAAGGGAGCAGTCTCATGATGTGTTCATTTATATGTGTATACAAACACACATATTAGAATGGCCAAAAAAAAAAGAATGGCCATCCCTGAGTTGCCTTAAAAGTTAGAACTTTTTGAAAAAAAGGGCAAAAGAACTTCTCCTTTTCTTTTGCAAATCTAAATTAAAGCGCTATACATAAAGATACACATAACGAAGGAGAAGCCTACGGTTTCTTGGTTCCTTTTTGCTGTTCCCAACCCACTGGTATAGGGTCCTCCACTTACCCATCAATCTCAGGCTTCTCACCGGTGATTTCATTCGTGTCTCTGCATATTGGGGGAAAACACTTGGGATTGGATCCTTTGACAAGGTGAAAATTGCAGAGCATATATTGAATGGCCATAAAGTTGCCATTAAGATCCTTAATCGGCGCAAGATAAAGAACATGGAAATGGAAGAAAAACTGAGAAGAGAAATCAAAATTTTAAGATTGTTCATGCATCCACACATTATCCGACTTTACGAGGTCATAGAAACCCCAACGGACATATATGTTGTTATGGAGTATATAAAATCTCGAGAACTTTTCGATTACATTGTGGAAAAGGGCAGGCTGCAGCAAGAAGATGATCAAAGCCCGTAATTTTTTCCAGCAGATAATCTCTGGTGTGGAGTATTGTCACCGAAATATGGTGGCTCGTAGAGACCTGATGAAACCAGAGAATTTACTTTTGGACTCACAAAAAAAAAAAGTTTTCCTATCACAGCTATACATAAAGTATGCATTGGTCTGTTCAAGTTTGCATGAGATTTTAGTATAATCCAATAATAAGTTTATAAAATATAACTTTTTTTCTCTTCTTTGTTAAACTTGCAGTTAAACCCAATCCCTATTTGAACCTGCATTTTATCACATTGTGTATGTGGGACTAACTACTCCCTTTAGACCCAATCCCTATTTGTGGTATATTATGTATTTTCAATCCTTAATATTAACACTGTTAATTAAATGAATTTAAGCGGTAACTATACAATTAAGTACCAATAAAGCATGTTTGATATTTAGCCCTTTAATAATTTTTTTTTGTATTTTGTAAGACGAGTTGTTGATGACTTGAGTTAAGTTGAAGGGTTAGATTTATTAGGTTTTATTTTAAATTTTTTTCAACATACAAATTTCAAATTAAAGATTGGTATGCCATCGTTTAATTACAAAATAATCATTTTAATTTATCGAGTTAACATTTTCCATCAACGAGACTACTAGTGTCACCATCAAAGGACTGAAAAAGTAAAAATACACTTTTAAAATTGAAGAGATTAAATTAAAATTTGACGTAAACTTTAAAAAAACAAATGTATATTTTAATATATAATAAATGTACAGTATCACACACACACAGCCAAACGAGAGAATGTGTTGGATGGGAGATGCATGCATGTACGTAGTGGGTAAATTAAAAAGATTAAACAGTAATAATTAATTAATCATAGTGCAATTAAGGTGGAGGCAACGTAGACAGATATGTATATGCATGCATGCATATATGTGTATGTGTATTATATGTATGTGTGTTGTATAATGTGATTACAGGTGTATATATATGATGATATAGTATTAACACTTTAGGATGAACGGGACAAACGAAGGAACTAAGGAAGTGTCATAGTCGAGGGACGGAAGGGACATGAAAGAATGTCAAATTGAAACCCTAGCAAGTAATTACATGAGATTCTTATTATCTCTCTATATATCTATCTATATATATCTGTGTGTGTATAAGATATATATATATATATATAGCTGTCATTGCCATTCCAAAGTGTTTGATGCTTACTTTTCCTGGCTATAGTATTACACACGGCCCTTCTTCCTCCCACACACTACAAGTTCCTCTGTCTTTCTTTCAAAATATCCTCTCAACGTAACCCACACGTATTACATATATATGTATGATGTAACCAAATTAATATGATAAATACATTACTTGAATATAATATTTGTCTCAATGATAGACTTTTTGACGGGTCAAGTTCATGATGTGTGGCTCAACATAAAGCTTCCTGCCATTCAGTAGATTTAGATTTAAAACATCTTGTTTTTATTTATAGTTATACAAGATATCTAACATGTTACTCCATCCGATTCTAAATACAATGTTTATTCACCTGATTTAATTATATTAAGAATGTTACTTAAGTTAGTTATTAATACAGTGTATGTTTGGCAACAATTTTTGAGATCCAAAATGCATTTTGAATCTAAAAGTTCGTTATCTTGTAGTCTTAGTGCTTGTTTGGGAATTCCGTTGGGAAAATGGATTTTGCAGATTTTGAGGCATTTTGGGAATTTCGAAATGGTTTTACGGATTTCAAGATGGTTTTTATGAATTCCGAGATGGTTTTTACAGATTTCGAGATGGTTTTGTCTCGACTTACGTGCACCGTTTGGGAAAATGGCTTCCCAAACAGGCACTTAGCATTTGGTAACTCCTTTTTTTTTAATTTAAAGGGGCTGACACTAACGTCATGATGTTACAACGGCAGAATTGAACCCGTGACCTCCCACTTGAGAGATACCATACCACTAGTCTACAAGGCCTTGGGTGGTACGTAACTCCTTCTTTTAAGATACATTATAAATAAAAAAATCATTTTTCATATAATAAATGCACTCTGAATTCAACACTTATCCAAATATAAATGCATTCTGAACAAAATTCATTATGCCAAAATGCATTCTTCAAACGGTTTTCTAAATAGGCAGATAATATACTTTTTTAAAAAACACAAGAATTACCTTTCTCCACTTCAAACGGTATATAATAATTGTTAGCACTATGAAGTGTATTAAAGCGTACATAAAACCTAAAAGATAAGAGAGAAATTATATCATTTTATTAAGGCTAATTTAGAAATAAATTTTTATGTCTTATTTGTCTCCCTTTCAAAAACAAAAACCCTCAATTTTAAGGAGAAGAGTAGGAAAATAAAGGGAAATAAGAGGAAGGATTTAAAAATTATTTCATCCAAACACCTCCCTTAATTAAAAACTTTCAAGCCAAACATCCCCTCCAACAACTCCATGCCTATTACCAAATATATTGGGAAATAAGGGTATGTTTGGTTAATTTGTTAAAAAAATGTCACTTTCAAATTATTTAAAAGAATAATGATTGTTTAGTTCAACTTAAATATTTAAACAGTAAATCATATAAAAAACGCACTTTAGAAAAAAGTGATTATTTTTTAAAGGCTAATAACCTGAAAACATTTGTTTAAAAAAGGAATGATAAGAGTGGAAACAAGCATTTGCTTATCATGTAAATTGGCCATATGAGCACTAACATAAAATAATTACCTTTTATTTCCATTCCATAGGTGTCCCTGAGCCCATTGTATTCCTTTTTATTTTGGACATATGCAAAAAAAAAATTAAAAAATAAAGCATAAAAAGTCAAGTTGATAAAACGCTAGTCATGACGCTTCCATTAATGCCATGTTTGGTATGGTAAAATTAGAAATGGAATTTATTTTCTATATTTGGTATGGTGGGATTGGAAATGTAAATGGAATTCAAAAAGGGTAGAAATGATTTCCATGATGTAATCCATGGAATTGATTTTTTGACCCCTCCTTTTTTTCCATTTCCATCAAAATCAATTCCGGTGTAATATGAATTGAATTAAAGAATATAAGTAATATGAACTTAGATGAGAAACCAAATATACACTTTACCATTTATAAATAAATTGAATTAGAACTATAAGAGCAGCATCTTAATTACTTTAGAATCATCACCAGAACAATTCGCCTGCAACAGAGGATTAACAGCAAATTTAATTTTGTACAAAATGGTTTAAAGAATACAGTGATACGTATTCAACATGGAAAAATAAAAGAGATCAGAGAACGAAGATACAGAGATATATATAGCTTGTATGTGAATCCAAGTGAAGCAATAACTTAAACTTACATACATGAGTTATACACAGTTTATATCTTAAACCCTCTGCTCTATGTTTTTATTGGGGAAACAATTTTTTTCAATGATGCACATAAGTTAAGATAAATCATCTCGAAATCCGTAGCTCATATCTCTTAACGGATTCCCAAACACACGTTTAAACTAGCTGTATAAATTATTTTTTTTAATATAATCTACTATTTATAAGTATTATCTCAATTTATATGAATGTAAGGTGAGTTGGCTTACGGGATTCTGATATCATTGTTTGGTCACGCATGCTCCTAGATAATATCAATCGATGTGCTACATGCTGCTGGCAACAAAACGCGCCAAATCGTTGCTTTTTTCCATATTTATTATTATTATTATTATTATTATCATTAAATAATAAATATTAATATTTTTTTGGTTCTATTCAATTTGATTTTTTTTTGGGAGAATTACCCTCAGGTCTCAAGCAAGACAATTAAATACAAAATGATCCCAAACATTCACAAAATTACAAAATGGTCCCAGGAATAGCTGCTCGGGTTGTAAATGAAGGCTGCTGAGGTTGTTAGAGGTTGTTTGTCATTTACA
>JANTPZ010008628.1:0-12562 GCA_025593235.1 Vachellia pachyceras
ATTGGTTTAATTACAGACGTTTATTTTATTCCGATTTTTATTTAATTTAAGGGAATTTACAAAGTTACTATTTATTTTTAATTTAATCTTCATGGTTGTTTTTTTCATTAAATAAAAAATGCAAAATACACCAAACACATTCACTTATACAAATAAGTCACTTATCTGAAGTGTTCCCAAACGCATTCACTTCTACATATAAGTCACTTCTTCCACCGCTTTTCCAGACACAAATCACTTTTACAATCTGACTTATTTTCCAATCCCACTTATCCATAAGTACTTGTACGAATAAGTTACTTATATCATCGCTTTACCAAACGGGCCCAATATGTTGGTCAATCTTGCAGGGTTGTTGCTACTGCCGTTACATACATGAGACGTGTTTACACCAGGTATTCAGGCTTCAGGGGCAGAGATCTTTCGAGATGATTAGAACATTGTATTTTATGTTGTATGGTAATTATAAATTCATCAAATGTGTTAGTAGTTGGCGTTTTTCCTTTCCTTTCCATTCATCTCTATTGAAATACATTCTTCCAACCAAACTGTCCCTTAATTTTAGTCAAGCAGTAACGCTGGAGCTTCGAGACCAGCTGGAAGTGAGTAGTCATGAATTCAGTATCTAGGGGGAGTTGATGGCCAATGCTCAACAAAATCCATTGACAAGCTAGAAAGACATGACTTATCTTTTGTATGTGACTCAAAATGTAACTGGTTAGATGGTTAAGTACAGACACTTGGTGCTACCCGTATTCCTTGGCAAGGACCTTTGTCAGCTGGTTGTTTAAGGTTGAGAGTTATTCTTGGATGATGGTCTTGAGGAGGGAGATAAGTTATATGTGGCCATTGGTCTAGAAGAAACGGCACTTAAGTGGTTTCAATGGTTGGAAACCAGAACACCATGTCATACAAAAAAACAACAACAACAACAATAACAACAACAACAAAGCCTTGTATCACTAGATAGAGTCGGCTACATGAATCACACGGCATCATTGTACTCTATCATGGATTAATCATTGGATATGTTATTAATCAAAATATCTCTCTTTATAACTTTCTTGAGAATGCGCTTAAGTCTTCCTACACATTTATTGATTTGTTTCTAGTCATTTTCCAAAACATATTGTGTCTAACTTTGTCATCACATTCCCTTTTACTGAATTTATGTTTCCTAATTTGTTGTTTCAATCTTCTATTTGAAATTGATATTTTGATTTTAAAGTTATGAATGTCTTTGTGTCTTGTCTGGCCTTTTGGGTTCTCTATTTTATATTTTCATTGAAGCCCGCCAATAGTATAATGCCCTAACTACCTATGCACTTTCAGAAAGAGTATGGCTGAATATGATCCGCGTCTGGTGGCTCCAACCTGCTTGTACCTGGCATCAAAAGCAGAAGAAAGCACAGTGCAGGCTAGGTTGCTTGTATTTTACATTAAAAAATCATGTGAGCATTTACTTTATAGATCTCCCTCCATCCTTCCTCCTTCCTAGTTCTAAAATGAAAAGAGAGTTATTTTTCTCTTGAAACTTCTTTGTCATTAAAAACACGTGTTGTGCTGAAATAAAATTATTGTTTTTGCAGATTCTGATGACAAGTATAGATTTGAGATCAAGGACATACTTGAAATGGAAATGAAGATCTTAGAGGCGCATAACTATTACCTGGTTGTTTTCCACCCTTATCGTTCATTGTCTCAGTAAGTAATTTATCAGCAAAGTTGTTAATTTTGCAAGAACATCTCTTACAGTTCTATTTGGTGTTTGCTTATTGTTTTCTTGTTATTTTTCTCCAGGTTGCTTCAGGATGCCAGGTTGAATGATATCAACATGACTCAATTAACATGGTGAAAATTCATTGATGTTGAAATGATTGAAGTTGCTTATGACCAGTGTTTTTCTTTCCTTTTTTCGTTTTGGTAATTTTACCTTTAAAAAAGCATCTCCCCTTCGTTGTATGCTTTCTTCGGTCACCGTGCTTTTACATTGGACTGTGCATTGTTTACAAAGAAGAAAACGTCAAAGTCATTGGCATTAAAATTTTCCTGGAAAAAGCATATGCTTACCCTATAGGGTTGCGTCTAAAGCTTCTCTTTGGACTGTACACCAAAAAAAGAGTTTTTTATTTGTTTGGAGTTTCACAGAATTTCCCTCATTATACGAGCAGAGATCAGGCAGCTTTGTTATAACTTTTAGGCTCTTGATCTCTATATCTTTTGGTTTCTTTCTTTCTTTGTTTTTTTTTGAAGGATGTCTTATCCAAGGTTGCCAAGATCTAGATCTACACCTTAAGATCTTATGATTTCACATTCCCAATAACTCTATTAATCTCTGGCCTATGATAATCTAAATTTAAAATTAGTTTTAATTTTACTAACTTACTATCTTATTGATGTTATGACATTGATTTTCCTTGAAGTAGAATATGATGTGAGGGTCTCTGTAGGAGGTGAGCATGCTTTAGATGGTTAATGTATTAGCCACTTAGTAAGTTTCTCAATTAGAAGAACCGCATTTGTTACCCAAAAAAATAAATAAATAATTTTTTTAATCTTTGTGAATCATTTATTTAACTCCTATATTTAGGATCGGAGGAAATATTGAACAAACAACATAAGTCATTCCAATTTTATTAAAATATCTGATGAAATTTGTATGGTATAGTGCTGTAAATATCTGGATCTCTTAATATAGGAATAGCTTTTACATTCTTCCTCAATAAGAACGCTTGTCCTATTATCTCAGTATGCATCTTGCTGATGCTATTGGCGTTCATCTATTATCATAATGGTCAGCCATGCTGATTGCTTGAGCTAATGGTCTCTTTTGTTTACTGTTCCTCTTGACGGATATTTTTCCTTTACCCAAGAAAATCATAATCTTGTGATTGCCTGCTTCATTTGTATTAATATACCATATCATAAGCATAAATTGTTGATGCCCACAGGGGACTAATAAATGACACCTACAAGATGGACCTAATTCTTGTGCACCCTCCACATCTGATTGCTTTAGCATGCATATACATTGCCAGTGTGCACAGGGATAAAGACACCACTGCTTGGTTTGAAGAGCTTCGCGTCGATATGAATGTGGTGAGTATCTCGTTAGATTTATATGTATGCACTTGCTTGCTTATACTTATTTTCTTCTCATCTTTGGATTATCTTGATCAGCTCCTGATCACAGTCCTGCTCTAACTTTTTCTTGAAAACTTGAAAGATGATAGCTTGATGCTAAAATGATCCTTGTACGGTAGTTGAAATGACATCCCTTGAATCTCAAGTACATGCCGTCATTTCTAAAATGATCCTATCTAGTTTACACAAAATATAATCCTAGTAACTGAGGGGCTTTGGCTTCATGGAACGAGTTTTGCTATTTTTTCAATCTAGTTTTTGTCTTGAACTCGCTAAATATTAATTATCGACAGACAAAGCAAGGACGGGGAAATACGGTCCTGATAAATTAGGAAGTCGTTGGGTTTTCATTATTTGATCTTTGATTATATATATATATCAATGGTCTGGCAGTACAGTTTATGAAAATATTTGGCTGTTTTTTTTATACATCATTTGGCTGTTGATAAAGCACAGTAATGTTGTGCAATCTATAGCAGACTTCACTTAGTGAGATAAAGCTTGTTGTCTTCTTGTTATTGCTTATATCAATGGTTTGACATTGTTGGTATGACAGGTAAAAAATATATCTATGGAGATTCTTGATTTCTATGAAGGCAACCGAATGATCACAGACGAGAGGATCAATGCTGCTCTTAACAAGTTAGGCTCCAGGTCTTAAAAGCTCTCTTCTGCAGTTAAGTTGAGAAACAACAATAAGTCAGTTCATGCGGAAAGAAATTTGATGATCTCAGAGCTGATGACTGGCCACAATGCACAGTTCTTTACTGGAGCGTCCTCTACATATAAAAAGAGCTCATCTGCTGGTGTAACTTCCAAGGACGGTCTGCTTTAGAACATTCTCTGATTGTGGGCACTAGTGAGCTCAAAATGATTAAATGTGAGGGCATGTACTATTACTGGGTTGGGTAAGCTTGAGAAAGAATATCAAGGATCTGTGATTTTCATTTTGATTCATGTTCTCACTGAGTGTTGTAATTTTTATTGGAGAACTAGATGTGGCATCTTATGTATTGCATGAAGGTTAAGGAATGAGCACATTCAAGTTTGTTTAAGAGTTCAATTTTGATTAATTTTGAATTTAATTAAATAATATTAGTGATGGTCGGATTTAATTAAAAAATTGTTTTTTAATAATCTTATACATTCAGAAGTTTCAGGAAAAATTATGTTAGAAAGGTAAATTGTTATTTGGCCTGTCAATGTTTAAATCTAAGAGTAAAATACATTGAGCACCTTCTTATGTTACTTGAATCATGGAAACGTCCTTTTATTTTGAAAATGTATATAAACATCTCTTGAAATCAAAATATGTATTACATAAATCTTTTTTATATTCAATTAATAAAAAATCTTTTTATATATTTAAGATTCGTTTCTGTCCATAAAACAAATAGTTAACCATTAATTCTGATTCTTAAACTTTTGTTTGATTGAAATACCCCTTTTTAACATAAGAATTATTTAAACATCTCCATTTGTCCAGAAAAATAATTTTTATACAACATAAAAGATATTTTCGAACCATATATCTCCTAACTTTCTAATATATTATAGAATTTAGTAATTTTGACTGTATTATTTATTTAAAATCCTTTTAAGTGGTTGAACATATTTCGTTTAAAACATTGCTAAAAGTATATAATCTGAATTATAAGGTTACTCCATCTTGGATTTCCTTTTCCATTGGCATCCATGCAGAGCCTAGAACAATGAAATTCAATATTATATAACTTTAATAGATTGGTCAGTGGTGATTTACAAAACGTTTATATCTTACAAACATATGATAAACTACCATCCTTAGTCTAGCATTCATCCTAAAATCACAGAAAAATTTAACAGTATACCTTTTCAAGCAACTCTATGAAGTAATTGTTTATCCTCCTTTGACTTGCAACAAAAGTAATTCGATCTTGATCAATTATCAATTCCTCTTGTTAAGTTTCTTGATCAACCGTGGAGGAATTGTTAATCTGACAGATGTTTCTCTCTCGTCAAACATTTCCATCTCCCATACCTACTTCTTTCCCTTCTTCCGTTGCTTCTTCTCTGCATGACATGTATATAAAATATTAGATGGCAGATACATAATCTTCCCATCGGTTCTTAATATAAGAGCTGGTTAACTAATTTGGATAGATTAAAGAAATAATTTGATCTCCCTAAAATACCCATACATAACATTATATTATATAATAGTATATAAGTTAAGTAAATTAATTTGAAGAAAAATGATAAATAAGGGGAATAAAATATGTTGAGGTATTATATTTTGGACCAAATACAACCTCACTATTTTCTCTAACATTTGAGACTGGAGGTAATATTTCATTAATTAGCTCATGACTCTGTTATCCTAATCAACAAATTAAAGAACCAGACAATGCAAGTGCCACGATGACATACTCTATTTTGGACCAGCCATTGCAGGATGGAGAATAAAATACAAACAGGCACACAATTGTTTAACATATGAAAAGTGCAATGTTGAAGATTTTATTCGTGAATGTAGACAAATGGATCCATGGGAAATTTCAATTAACTAACTACCTTGCTGCCTTCGAGCTTCAGATTTCGCAAAGAAATCCCTCCATTCGTCAGTTAGAACGAAGATTGGCTCCTCATCCTCATCTAGGTCCAGGTTCTCCTGCTCCTGTGAAATCCTGCATACCAACCAACAACATTCGATGTTAGCTTGTTTTAAAGTGATGATCAGGGGTAATTATGCAATTAGAGGAAGAGGATAATAAGGGAATTAGTTGAGAGTAATTAGGAAAATCCGGATAGGAGTATTTACTATTTAGGAAATTAAATGTATACCTCCATCACTGTAAAGTATAGTAGATGGTGGAATGAATGAAAATAGTATTGGTGATTAATGTGTTATTGAGAGGCTTGCCATGCATCAGGTTGAAAAGCTACCAATTTTATTTTTTTCATGAAGTCAGAATTACAACGAGAAAATATTAAAAACAAAAGGGATTTTTTTTTAGGCTACCTATTCATCATCCAAAATACAATAAAATATCAGCAGGGAATTTTTTTTCTTATATTGTAATCCTCTCATCCGCTAAAGCAACGTTCTCTTTCAGACCTTTCAAACAATCAATACAACCCCAGAGAGCGGCCTTTGCTAAAACATGATCAGTTTCTTGAAAACTAGCTTCAGATATAAAACCTTGAGAATTCAGAGATGTTTTTGTTATTCCAAATAATAGGGCGTGGGCCTCCACTTAATGTTGAAAGTCTCTTTAACAAATTAATCTACAGTTCTTAAGTCGTTATTATTCTCATTATCTTAAAATTTAAGTTTCAGCACAAAGTTTAGATGGCTTGACCTTTATCCACAAATCGAACAACAAGCGGGTTCAATATATTGATAAAAACAACTACACATGGACCTTCACCTAACATCTTAAACTTCTATATTCGAATGCTTCATGAAACCTGTCAGAGACAAACATATGAATTCTTAACTTTACAAATTGAAATCCCACTAAATCTGTATTCTCCATTCTCTTGGTTTTGTCCTATACTCAACCATCATTTACTCAATCTCTAGCCCCTACTTGCCATTGTTTATATAGTTCCATGATGTACAGGTTTGATATCAAAGAGAGAATAAGACAATCAAATGAATAATTAATCAGCTGGTTGTTTTAGAAGTTTCTCCACTGTTTTATGTGTTTATATAGTGCTTGCATTAGTTTTTCTTTGTTACCTATGTGCAGGGCTATTTTAGTAATTTAGAAGTATGTTGAATCAGCATGAACGACAGAGTCCTAATGCAGGAAGATAATGGGCCCATTTGGGAATGCGGTAGAGAAGCGTTTTTACTTAAGTTGAGGAAAATACGTGAAGGAGATTATCTTGTTTTACGGAAAATCATTGTTGAACGGGCTTTTAGGGCTCCAAAAGTGTTGCCAAACAAGCCCAATGAGTGGAAGGCATGCAAGGAGTAATGAACTTCGATAGGCCACAGTGCCTATCTGCAGGTACAGGGTTGATTTTATAAACAAGTTTTGAGGATTGAAAGTGACCATTGAGACCTATTATTACCCACACCAGAAGGAAGAAAAGGCCTAGAGTGGTGCAAAGCATGACAGATGCAGGATTGGTTAGTTTCTAAAGGGGGACACTGGGGAGTTACTTTTAACCTCCTTGTTGTGTTGGCAGTCCTTACATGTGGCTTTATGTTTATGTGGCAGTTATTGTATGATGAGTTATGAGGAATAGAAATACTATTCAATTCAGATAGAGATTCTCCAGGGCTTTAGTTTATTATAGTTAGATGCTTAGATTCTAACTTTAGGATAGCCTAAGGAGCTCCTCTTCTTCCCATTTCACTTCACAGTTTTCCCTTATTTGTAACTTTTAGACCTTTTGATAGACCTACTTTTACATTGCTTCATCCATTTCTTTTTCCTCTAAACTTCAGCTTTAAATCCAGCACTACCATTACTTCACTAGGAAATTTCGGTATCCGGCATGCCATATAACTCATCATTTCCAAAGTAGAATTCCTTAAATTCTTCACTATCAAAGCTTCATTCCATTCATCTAGCTTCTTCAAACCCTAATCCTCTTTCTTCTATTTTACTGCATCGAGCTTCTACCAAGACAGTATACACAATTTCACTGTCGAGTAGTATTTCACCACCGAATATTGTTTCCGAGTGAATCAGCCTAAGCGCTTTACTGCGTTCTCTATATAGCATAAACCAAGTTCCACAAAGAACAAACATAAAAAGTAAACATATAAATGGCGAAAAATTTGAGAGGATTGAAAGAGGAAAACAAAGATAAAAATATCTTACAGAGCGGCAGCACCGTCAGCTGCTTGATGCTCAGCAGCCACTACATTTGAATTGTTTCCGACAGGAAAAGGAACAAAAGACTCAGGATTTTGAGGAGGAGCTACAATATTGGATCCTTGGCGGTGACAGTGACAGTGAAAGTAATGGTTGTGGAAAGCACAATAAGAAAGTATGCCGTGGCAGTGATGGTGGTGTGGGAGGTGGTGGTGACGGCATCCAAACCGACGGAGATGATCGCATCCTTGTGAAGACATTTGGTGAGAGAGAATTGTATCGCATGTGACTATCCGCTTCAGCAGAGCGAAGACGATGGAGTAATGAGCCTAGAAGAAAGATGGAGGAGGAAATAATTATGCTTTTTTATTTTTATTTTTTACAAATTTAAAATTAAAATATGATACATCTTACCATGATTATTCCCTTTTGTATTATGTCACAGTAAAATTATCGTGGTAGTTGATTCGGTTGTCATTAACAATCTTACCAATCATCAATAACAATCTGATCAGCAACTGCTGAAATTTGATTATAATTTTACCAATCTTTAAAATATTTTGTTCATTAATTTTTTTTATTGGGGGCTGATAATAAATTTCCCTAATAAAACCTATGAAAAACAAATATACAGACTAAAAGTAAAATTTATCAAAAAATCAAGAATGTGAAGTAGGTTTAACTCCATTCCTTAGAATCAAGGTTTTAAACCCGGACCGGTGACTGAACCGAGTAAGGTAGTAGGTCAAGGGTCAGTGGATCAGACTGGAGTCAAACCGGGGGGTCAGATCGGTAAAAAATAAAAAAATAAAAAAATACAATTCCAAATAAAAATAGTAAACATTATTACTAACAATTCACAAACTAACCATATACAAAATATCAAAATATGTTTGTATGATATTAAAATATTTTACCTGTAATTCTTTAACATTTGGACTAATAATCATCAACTCTAAAATTAGCATTAACATCACTTAAATCTACAGGTATTGATACATTAGGAGGTAAAGCTGCAAGAGCAATATTATCATCATCATCATTTAAAGATGAGGGGCCAGCAATGTGCATATCTGCATCACCTATATATGTAAAGTAAATTAAAAAGTAAAAACATGGTTAATTAAATTCGTAAAGTTAAAAATGTAACTAATATTGATCAATGCAAAACAATCAAACATAGTTATAAACCTCCATACTCTCTTACAATTTGCTCAAGTTCATCATCTGCCTCTTGTGGATTATCAAATTCAGGAGTAGGGTCTTCTTCAACCACCCAACGATCCAATTGATCAATTGATTCATAATCAATCGGATCATAAATTTCAATCCTCTTTTTCAATGTAGTCCTGCAACAACAAAATAAAAGAATAATATAGTTAGTAATAAAATATATTTATTAAAACTATAAAACCATCCATGAGTTCATTATATTTTACCTATACTTTAATCTTAGATTGTAGTTTGTGAAAACCAAGTCATTAAGCCTTTCATGCTTTAATCTATTTCTTCTCTTAGTGTGGATGCGTTCAAATAAACTCCGATTTCTTTCACATCCAGAAGAGGAAGAAGTTTGGCTTAAGATACGTATAGCAATTTGCTACAACTTCGGCACTGAACCCCGTTAATATAACCACCACTCATCTGTATAATAAAGTAAACAACATTTAGTTCAGATTTAAATATGTATTGATATGTGAATTTAAAAATCAAATTAAATGTACTTACGAGGCATAAGTTTTTGCGCTGCCTTATCACATGAAACTCTATCAAATGATTCCTTACGATCGCGATAGATACTAAGTTGCTGCATCATTACAACATAGTTGTCAGCATCTTCAGGTGAGCTAGACTCAAACACATCAATCACCGATTGCATTAATCTGTGCTTCCTCACAAAGTCAGGACTATACAAAAATGTAGGATTCAATATGTATGCTACTCATGAAGTTGATTCTTCAAATGCTTATCATATCGAGATTGAATGATGCTTGTATAAGGCTTGTACAAGTCCTTTTTCCCTTGAAACATGCCCTTGATGGCATTATTTGCCCTTTGCATGCCTTCATAGACATAAGGCATTGACGGCTTGTCATCCGAATCAACAATCCTCAACAATCTTATTAGAGGAGACACGATTTTCACAATTTGGTAGCAATCGTTCCAAAACCAGTTATCTAATATAATTGATGTTTTCCCAGCTTCGGTGCTTGCTAATTTATGATGTACAAAATGATTATCGATGACTAAAGCTTGTAAATCATGTTTATGTAAATATATACTATGTAAAGTGATGAATGTGGTAGCAAATCTTGTTGCACTAGGCCCACAATTTTCTTCAACCAGGTCTTTTCCTTAGCCAAGACAACAATATCATATGATTATATGCAAAAACTGTGATTTTCGATGCCTTTTTTGCAAGTTCAGACACATGAGGCATGGAAGCAATGTCTCTTAAAATAAGATTTAAACAATGAGCCGCACAAGGAGACCAATAAATAGTTTTATATTTGCTCTTGATCAATCTTCCACATGCCACATAATTTGCAGCATTGTCAGTCACTACATGCATTATATTTTTTGGACCAATCCACTCAATAACTTCAGTGAATAATGAGAATAAAGTGTTAGCATCTTTAATTAAATCTTAAGCATCAACTGATTTCACAAACACCATGCCATGCACTGAATAGACTAAGAAATTAATCAAAGTTCACTGTCTCACATCAGTCCAACCATCAGCCATGAGAGTGCATCCATTTTCTTTCCATTTAGTACGATGACTATCAATTAATAGTTAACATTCTTTTTTGCAATCTCTCAACAAGCTAACCCTATATTCATGAAAACTAGGAACCTTAAAACCAGGACCAATTGCAACAGCAGCATCAATAGCTTTTTGAAACAAAGAGCAGCTCAATGCATTTAATGGAATGCAATTCACAAAAGCCCATTCAACAAAAGCCATCTTGGCATTATGTATTGCTTCTTGACTAGCCCATGCACTCTCAATACTTGGTTGCGAACCCGGGGTTGTCCTAGGTGCAAAATAGTTGTCAACCCTTCCAGTGAGGCTCCTTGATGATGATTCTGGTAAGCTACTGCTAATAAGAGGATTGTGAGACTTAGTAGGATTTTCGGTTCCTTGAGCCTCCATTATAAATGGACAACAGTGACAATCAAGTGATCAACCAAGAAACTACAAAGAAACCAACAAAGCAACAGATTAAGGGCAGAACAAAACAACCATCAGACAAAACAAGAGGTGCACCAGATTCTCATTCGATCACATTGAAGTTACTATCTCATATTCTCATTTGATCACAGAGAGCATAAGACAAAACAATCAGACAAAACCTTGAAGTTACTATCTCACGCATTTGATCACAGAGAGGGAATAAGACAGAGCACTTAAAATCCTACAGAGCCTAAGCAGTAAGCATACATACGATCAACAATGAACAAACCACAACCAACGATATGCTTAAAAAAACAGAGTCTCAACCAACCACAATATGCTCAAAAAAATAGAGTCTCAGCCAACCACAAACCATTTTGAGAATGAACATAATAATCAAACAAATTATAGCATAAAATTGGAACAAAAGTTAAGGAATACATAAAAGTAAAACAAACCAGAGTTGAGAGCCTCAGACAGTCAACGAGGATGAAATAGCGATGGAATCCTAACAATGTTCAACGATGATGAAAATAGCAAAGCTCAAAGGAACAAAATGAAGCAAAAGTGCAAAACGCTTTAACGGCAACGACTCAAGCCAAAGAAGATGGAAACCCAACGCACAATGGTTGTAGAGTGAAGACCCAAGAAGCCAGAGTGCTAGAGCCTGTGAAAGTCGAGCTTGGAGAAGCAGAGAAAGAAATTTTTAGGGCAAAAATCAAAGGGGATAAAGGTACAGGAGAAGAAGATTACGGCGAAGAGAACAATCATCGGAAGAGGGGGTGGAGGAGCTGCAACGGCCGGTGGCGCAATCACGCGGGAAAGAAGACGGCACGGCGTGGAGAGAAATTGCGGCAGCAGTGGGAAGTGGGGACTTATGATTTTTTGAGTTTTGTGAGCTGTGGGGACGGCCAGTGTCCAAATTTCAAACCTTAAATGATTTTAAAAAAAATAAATAGAAGGGACGAAACGATGTCGTTTCTTCCCAGTTCAAATGAAAAAAAGAACAACCCGGGGAACTCGCTTAACCCGGAGGGTTCCCCGGGTTGTACCGAGTCAATTTGGGTTGGTCCGGGTTGACCCAACCCGGGGTCAATGGTCAGACCGGACTGGATCACCTGCCGGTTTGCCGGTTTCCGGTCCGAACAAGTCGGTCCGGTCCGGTTTTCATTACACTGCTTAGAATCAACACTGCATTTGATAAAAATTCATTAAATTATTATACTTAATCATAAGGCTTGTTTGGAAGTTATTTTGAAAATAACTTTTATATATTCCGAGATAAAATCTAGGTTTTGGAAAATAGCTTTTACAGATTTTGAGTAAAAACATATGTTTTGAAAAGTGATTTATGTTTGGGAAGTTATTAGCTTTTACGGATTCCGAGGCAAAAAAGTGGGTAGAAAAGAGAAAGAATGAAAAGTAG
>JANTPZ010008632.1:0-12697 GCA_025593235.1 Vachellia pachyceras
CCCCGCCGCGCCCGCTCCCCTGGGGCCCAAAAAAAAAATCAATTGGCCCAGGTGAGCTAATATATGTGCAAATACAATGGCATGCAGGCCAGAGCTTGTTTGAATTAGCAATGCAGAGCTTATCTTTCATTGTAATCATCCCAGGGGAAATAAATTGCACTTTGTGATAGAAAAGAAGCTAACATCAGGTTTATTTTGTAGTGGGGAGAGTGTAATAACAAGGTCCTTGGTCTTGGGACGCTCCCGAGGTTCATTCTGCAAACATTGTGAGGCTAGATCTAAAACCACAGTTGCTTCATCAGTTAAGAAGTTTCCCTCCAAATGTGAATCCATAAGGATAAGTATATTCTTGCCCCTTATCATATCAAGAGCCTGTAGGTACAAAGAGCAATACTTCTTTAAATTAAAAGAAAACAGGAATGTTCAGGAAGGAACTGAGCAGCATCAAAGAAAAGAACCAAAATTTCTTAGTAATCTATTTTCATGTTCAGGAATGTTCACCAAAAGAAAATGTATGAGGAAAAGATGCATAGGTAGTGACAAGTAAAATTACTTTTGGGCATAATAAAAAATATTGCAGTGAGTTTCGTATGAACCTCGAATGGATTTTGGACAAAAGTAACAAAGTTGATTCATCAGCCAAACAAAATTGATGACCACCTGAAACAGCATTCTAGGGGACCAGAAAGCACTCTAGCCATATAGAATTCATTTTACAAGCTAAACCAATCATGAGCTATGTAAATTCAACATAAACTATGATCTTCTAAAAGAAAGAAAGGAATACATTACTCTTCGTTACTTTTGACATCCATGCTATAGACTATTCTCCAGCAATATCTAATTCATAAAAAAACCGGTCATCCATGCTTTTCTTTATGGAATTAAATGCCACTTTACCAAAAGTTACCTTTCTTAATCAGTAGGTTGCCCAATCACATTAAAAATGAGATCAAGGAGTTAATTAAGGCTAAATGGAATACTTACCCGACTTGGAGGGATATGCTTTCCACTTAGAAGATCCAATAACACAGTTCCAAAGCTGAAGATTACACTTTCTGGGGTCACCCTCCCTACAAAAGATACATATATTGTTACTGCTGCCAGAAATCGCCAAAACATTTATTAGCATACATTGTTTAAGAAACTTTCCTGAAAAAAGGACAGCATGATGACAAGAATGTACCTGAGCAGCAAAATTCAATGACTACTCACAAATCAACTATAAAAAGATCCTCTCTAGGGCAAACCTCTCAAATTTCCATACTAAATCCAAGCTCACAAAATGAATATATGAATTATACATAATGTTATTGACAGCTCCACAACTCTGTGTGTGTGTGTGTGAGTGTGTGTGAAAGAGAGAGAGAGAGAGTGAGAGTGAGAGTGTATCGTTTGTTATAGACTTCTCAACTTTATACAAAAAATACTCTAGCTTGGTAGGGCAACCTTATCATTGATGACACAAAAGGGTAGATGGATACTATGGAATGAAATGTATAAAATATTTGAAAGAAAATAGTCAGCCACCGTTTCTCAGATACTCAGGAGGTGTATAAGCAAGATTTGTGCTATAACTTTTCCCATCCCTGCTATTCTTCATCAAACCAAAACATGAAAGCCGGGGATCACCATTCTGCCAAAATAGTTAGATTTGTCAATTATAATTTTACAGATGTACAGCCTGATGCTCATGATTGTCTACAACACTACTTACAAATTGAAAATAACAAAACTACAAAAATATTATGAACTAAAGATATGGATCCAGATTCCAAACATTTACTTGTAAAATGGTAGTCCATAATCACCTCATCAAAGAGAACTCTGTATGCATTCAAGTCATGATACAATGGATGGCCTTCTCTATGGCAATAATCTAATGCTTCGGCAATGTTCAAGGCAACTCTTAACCGCATGGCCCACTCAATAGTCTGATTCTCCCCTATCGAAGATGCAGGAAGAAAGGTTATGCACGTAATTGCAGAGTTAGACATAATGAAGTTGAATCAAGGGAAAATTAACCTTTTGGTCCTTCAACCCACTTATAACTCAGTCCCTTAAGCATGAATCGATATGACTCAGCCCCTAAACTTTAATCACTTAAAGCTCAGTTCTTATCTTTTCAATTTTTTTTACAAAATGATCATTATCAGTACAATTTATAATTGGGTTATCCTAGGTGTAAATTAATAAGGGCTGATATAGCTGCCAAATCACCATCTCCTCTCAATTGGCCATCACCATCGAACTCAACCTCCCTCCCTCTCGCAAGAAAACTCGCCAATGCTCCCAAGCTACTACAATTCCCATTTCCCTCTCTCGAGTCAAGTAGATAACTCAAAGGCCTCTTTTCTCGTTCTTCAGGTCTACCAAATAAACCACCTTTTTTCTCCAGCATAATTATCCTTTTGCACTGTTGTTTGGTGATGGCTATAGCCTATAGTGCTACTTCCATTCGTTTATAAAGCTTTTCGCTCATCATTTAAACTCTCAACTTATTTAGATTTTAGATACTTATTCCCTGATGTTTCAAGAGCTTTCTGCATTTCATCAATGTCTCAGTTTCTCTTTTTGATCGAATTGAAGAATTTCCCATCTCTTGATTCCCAGCTTTCATTTCATTCATAAATAAGTTGGACTTTCTGCAAGCCTTGCAATATTAGGGTTTTAACACTTGGATTTTATATTTATATTCGTTGCAGATTATACATGTGATCAGAAAGCTCTCTAATGGAAGGACAATGTCACCAAGTAAAACATCCGATTATCCGAAGATGGTGTCGTTTAGCTTTGGAGGAAGTGATAACCTTGTGTGTCATTCAGCTGAGGATTTCGCTGCAGCTGCTGCAAATAATGGGAATGGTAGTAGCCTAAGAGCACTAGCGAGCTTTCTTGCGAGAGGGAGGGAAGTTGAGTTTGATGGTAATGGTGGTGGAGACGAAGATGGTGACTTGGCAGCCGCATCAGCCCTAATAAATTTACACCTAGGATAACCGGTTATGAGTTGGATTGATGAGGATCATTTTCTAAAAACAATGAAAGGATAAGAACTGAGTTCTAAGCATGCAAAAAATTCAGGGATTGAGTTGCACTGAGTCATGTCAAATGGACTGAGTTATAAGTAGGTTAAAGTTGAAAAACCAAAAGATTAATTTTCCCTTGAATCAAAGATGGATAGTTGCTATCAATGTGAAACATAACATTGTAAGGTGATATGAATATTTCCAACGAAAAATGGAATATAATTTCCATATCGAACAGAATGAATAATCTATCACGCTCTAGCTACATAAAGTGCCTTACATAAGCCAAAGCCATATAAAGATAATTGCTCTCAACTGCCACTAGAAAAAAAAAAAGAGCTCAGAACATGAAGTGGCAGATAAATATAATTTTGATGTATAGGGTAAAGGAACGAATTCAATGGGCAAAGGTGTGAGCAGACTCAAGCAAGATGACATATATAGAAACAAAACAGAAAAGTCGTAAACAAGGTGTTATGTGGAAATCTTCCGTGGGATACATCAGAATGGTTAATGAGGTTTCGTCTGAGGCATTTCAATCAGATTCAGGGGAAAATACTACTTCCTTTCTACACCAAGGTTCATGTCCATCAGAATTCAGAGCAGCATGCACGGGAAACAATGTTTCAAGTCCGTACAACCACTGGAAACCAAAGAAGAAAATGAAGCCGGAGGCAATCAGCTTAAAGCATTACCGTGTCTGTTATAGAATTGGATTAGAAGTCAAGAGCTTAAAAACTGAAGCCCATGAATCTTAGGAATGAGTGGGCAGTGATTGGTTAATCAATTTAAAACCTCCTCCTTCGGAAAAAAAAACTAGTAATAGTTATCATAAGACTATTGACACGCAGCAAAAAAGATGACAATGCTAAAGGAGGAAAAAGAAAAAATACAATGAAATAGATGTTTGGCGAGGGTATCGTTGGGCATGTACTCTGCGACGAGTAGTCTCTCATCCCCATCACAACAATAACCAATCAAATTGGCAAGCCTCTTGTGTCTTAATTTTCCGACACCCAGAGCTTCATCCTGCATGAACAAGTTAAGACAACTCGATCAAACCTAGAAGGGGCAACCCAAAGGAGATTAGAATTTGCAAAAGCTGCAAAATCAATACGAATGGTGAAAGCGGTACCGCGAACTGCTTAGGGTCGGGCCAGGCCAGTTTAGTGAATTTCTTGACAGCAATAGAACGACGGTTTTGGTTCTGGAGACGACCTTTGTAGATGACATTGGGGGCTTTCTCGCCGCTCTCGGAGACGATGTGATCGGGGCTGAAGTTGTTGGTGGCAGCTTTGAGGTCGGCGAGGGAGAACTCCGAGAACGGAGGGAAGCCACCGGCGGCAGCCGTTTTATCGGCACCGTTGGAGGAAGAAGGAAGATTGAGGATGTTGTTCTTGTGATTATCCAAATGAGGGATGTTTTGGGGAATAGAATCCTTGGAAAACGAAGATACACAGCAGCCCATTACTCGGAAAATCAGCTCAGTGCGCCCAACTCTACCAACTAAAAGCGGGAACAAGACAACGTCAAGACTTGGGGGAGGCACTAAGGCGAGACGAGGATAACAAATCAGTCAGACTACTGAGAGACCCTCGTGCGCGGGCTTGTAACTTGACTTGTGAGGGAAGAGGAGGAGAGAGATCTAAAAAGGAGTGATGAGGAATTGCAACTTTCTTGTCCTCCTCCCCATCGTGCCCTCTCCCACTCTTCGCTCGCCCCCTGCCCCTCTACCATTTCTCTTCCAAAATTTGTCCGTTACATACTCTGCAAGGCTACTTTTGTCTTTCCACTTTTCCTGTCTGGCATGAATTGAGTCATAGCACTGCAGCGGTATTTTCGTTTACTTTTTTTTTTCACATTCAACCGTATTTTTTTAAAAAATAAGATAACTTTTATTGTATATTTTAATATTTATCTTAATTTATATAAAAATATTATTCTACTACATTTCTAAACAAATTATAGATTTCATAACATTAATCCTACCTTTAGTATGGTTTGATTTTATCCGATGGGAGTTGGGGAGAGAGAAAAAATGAAAGAATTTTTTAATGAGTTTAATCTCTTTTCCAATAAAAGGAAAAACCGAGAGAAGGGTTTGTAAATGAATTGATTACAAATTTTTAGCCTTATGTCTTGACATAAACTAAAAAACACATGAATAAGAAAACGTGTTAAACCGATATCATAAAATCTATTATATAATAACCTGTTCTGTTTTATAATTTGTTACTTTGTGTATTAAAAATTCTAAAGGAGACAACTTTTATATTTAATCTTAAATACATAGAGTATATAAGACTGTGGGGAGCATATTACTAAGATGCAGTGGCTAAGCACAATAAGTAGTTAGCTTACATTTGATTTCTGGATAACACTATATTGTAATTATCAATTTCAATAATAAAAGATAATCAATCACACGTTTGTTTACAAGCTCGGAGACATAAGCTAAAGTTAGTTAATCAACTTTACCATACAAGTGTAACCCAAAAGAATGAAGTGCATCAATGCCAGCGACACTTTTATAATATGCCCATAACATTCTTTTTATTGGAGTTAATCTGTGGCAAAAAAAAAAAATTACGTGCATTCGGGTTTATCCGATTGGCTGGGTGATGGCATAGCATCATAAAAGAACTGCCACTCCTCGCTCCTGGCCTGACCAAGAGAACCGCCACTTGTGATTAAATTACAGTCGCCTCGAAAGAATATTGAATTGCACAAAAGAACTAACGTATATTGTGGCCATCTTGGTCTATGTGTTGGCAGAGCAGGTCATAGGAGGATGCAGAGATGGCAGTGAAGCTTTCCAGAGCGGCGAATATGTGGCTGAGACGGCAGTGAAGGCTTTCGCTGCCTCTCTGAAATAGCTGAGAATGATGCACACCGCCCTCTGACAACAGTGCTTCCGTCTCTTGTCTGTCCACGCACTCCATCTTCTTCTTCTCTCGAGCTCGCACCACGCTCTGCATCTTCTGCTCCTGCTTCTCCGCCATTCTCATTCTTCTCTCCAACTCCTTTTCCACCGCTAGCCTCTGTTTGAGCTCTGATACATACTTGTCCAACACCTCATTCACCCCACAGATCAACCCATTCACCCCTTCCATCACCTTCTTCTCCGACATCTTCTCCACTGCTTCCCGCCATTTGTTGCATATCACCAACACGGATGCAGAGCCCTCGCCCGTCTCTTCTTCCGGCAGGCATCTCCGGAGCCAGCCGTTCAGAGCCTTGACGTGGCACTTTTGGGCCTGAATCCACTCCGAGAAGCTTAAGTTCCATTGTTGTAGTTCGCACTTCAGTCTTATTGCTGTCTCTACATGATCTTTGCTAATCTGCTTCCTGTTCAATGAAGCCGCCGCGGCACTTTTGGCCACTTCCATTCCCTGATTTTGGCATCTGTAACACTCCTGCATCTCTTTCCACATTCCATGAAGCCTTTTTCCACGGATTGTGCAAGAAAATAAATCAGTCTAGTCAAACACTTAATCATTTCATGTTCAATGCATAATATGATAATAATAAATAGAAGCCGGTGAGGAAAAAATTATAATTATTCTGTTTCAGTTTACATCCTGTAGTAATTCGACGTCGTGTAGGTTATAGATGCTCCTAATGTGTGCGGTAGAGTGAAATTCCGTGAGCGTAGCATAAGCCTCGTGGATGAAAAGCCCTGCTTCTCAAAGCAATTTTTGTCTGTTTTTCTCTCTTCTCCACCCAGACAACATATTAGCGGAGAATCTAAGACACAGGTTTTGAGAAATGACCGTTCCTGACGACAGTAGCTGGATTCATGTTATACCTGAGAATAAACTCGTTGACCAGCGGCCACAATTCTTCTTCCCCTAGCTTGCATACTGTGCTTGATATCTTGTCAACTACTTGAATGGAAATTTTCATTTTCGTAGATATAATCAGGATGAAAGCTTTGAGAGAATCTACTTTTTGAGCATCCGCATGTTTTCTATCCATCATTCTTCTCAACTGTCTGCACTTCTTTTTATAAAGGACGTGCAATTTCTCCTCCACCTGAAAAATTAATTGCTCGTATTCTTCAGATCCAAAATGCGAACTAACAACACTCATAGTATTTGCCAGGTCAGCAATAATTAGTAAATTTCTTAATAAGATCATGACCAAATATAATCTAAACCGCTTCCTGTCGAATATTCCTGATTTTATGCATGCCTGAGTTCATAAGATTATCACCGAATGCACCACGGGGTCCTTCCAGTTACTTATATTTCATGCAAGTTGTATTCCTACACATACAGAGCATTAACATATATACCAATTACAAGTGGGACAAAACTTTCCCAACAAATTTTATTTATGTGCACATATAAACAAACAGGCATTTAGATATCAATCTTTGGTTGCTTTGGTAATATATTCTCCAAATTAAACATCAGAAAACCATGGGCTGTATTTAGGGGAAGGTGTTAATTAGCCACTCATAAACTTCAAATTTATAGTTTAACAGTGCTTCAAATACAATTGTTTTGCGTCCAACATGTAATATGAGGGTGTCCATGATTAACAACCAAAAACTTGGAATTCAGGAGAAGAGGTTACATGCATATACCTTAACTTCATCATACAACTTATTCTCCCACATGGATAGCTTCTTCAAAGTAGAAGACAGATTCCCTCCATCTTTGTCAACCCTCTGATGATCCGATCCCGTTCTCTGGCACATAAGTGAGTAGTCCATGCTTTTAACAACGGTCGGAGACTTGGAGGAGACTAACGGAGTGAACACATGCATCATCATCTTGCAAGAAACTGATGCCAACAACCGTTTTGTCGTCCGTGAGATTTGTCGTAAAGATTATTGGATTCCTGAATTTCAAAAATAAAACAAGCAGACAAAGCCAAGGGAGATAGCTACAAAAGGGGCCTACCTGGATTAACGGCTATTCTTCGATGGTAACGGAGTTTCCCAACGTCAAGCATTTCCAAAACTGGGCTCCCCGAATCCGATGCTCTCTCCATTAGAATCTGAATCTCTTTCATTATCTCTGACACTCCTTTCGCTGACTTCACTTTCGTCAGCTCGATGCCGTCTTTTGCCTCCTGTTGCTCCTTCTCCGTCGAATCAGCCCTCTCTTTCCTCGCTTCTCCATTTTCTGCTCTGTCCGCCTTACCCCCTCCATTATCGGACCCATCTACAGCTTCAGTAGCTTCATTCTTCGAGCTCCTTTGACTTTCTTTGCTCTTCTCTTCCTTTCTGTCGCGACTTGGACTGTACCGCACCTCGTATTTCTCGAATGTTTCAAACAAGTTTAAGAAATCCCAGTCTGAGCTGCTCGGGGGAGGGGGTGACGGAGGCTTTGAGTTCGACAGAGGCGGAGAGAAGGGCGGGTACAGTGGCTGCATATAATTCATGAAAACCACGTCGTCAGCAGCAGGGTTGAGATTGAGATAATCATAACGAGTTGGGTTAAGAAATTGGAAATCTTTATCTGTATTATTCTCAGCTTCTGAGGAATCAGAGTGCCAATGGGCGGGTAAATCTGAATCAGAACTGGAGGAGGAGGCGTGATCAGGTGAAGCGGAGAGGGGAGGCGACTTGGGCTTGATGCTGTGGTGGGCATGGCCGCCAGAGTCTTCATGGTGATGGAAGAAAGAGTGGAGAGCAGGGCCGAGAGTTCGGAGAGAGTGCATGTGTGCCAGGTGAGCATCGGCGAGGAAATAGCTTTGGCGAAGTGCCTCATCGAGGAACTTGCAACGGTCACGACAGAGCGCCACCACCGGGAGGCGATTCAGTCTTGAGGAATTGCAACCCATAATTCCGGCGAGGTTGTCAGGACGGAAGAGTGAGTGGGAGGAGCGATGTAGTTGCAGCTAGGCCCGGCTTATGATTTTAAGGGGAGAGATTTTGAGTTTCGACGAGCGGAATTAATAGTATTAATAGGGAAGCTTGGTATACGGATGGTGTTTCTATTTGCCCATTTGATTTGCTACAGCAGGAAATATCATTAACATCTCAGTGGGCCGCCATATTAAGTGCGTCCCTCTCTCCCCCCATACAAAAAAGTGGCGGGCGCTGGCGTATAACGTCTCTTTCGTTACAATTTTCTTTTTTTGAGTTCCCACCCTCCTATTCTTATTTTTATTATTATATTAGCCCTTTAATATTTTAATATAAGAATAGATTAACTTATTTAAAAAATTATTAAAATTAAATAAATTATTTAAAAATATTTGTATTGGTACATATATCAGTTTATAAATCAGATAACTTGAATTGGAAAAAGTAATGAATATAGATACTTTAAAATAATTTATTTAACTACTTTAATATAAAAAATTTAATTGATTCTTGTACTAATGAATAGATAGTATAGCTAAGATACAATGTGTACAATTTTCTTTTATTTTAATTTTAACACTTTTAGTTTGATGTAATTTAAAAATTATTTTTACCCTTTTATTTCTTGAATAAAATTACCTAAATCCCCCATGCTAGTTAATTTAACTTGACTGATTTTTTTATCAAAATTAATTTGACCAATTTATGTTTTGGAAAAATTCTCAATTAAATTCAACTGAAATGTTAAATATCAAATTCAGATATATGCTTTTAATCAATTTTTAATTAAGCTAAGAGGATTAAGTGATGATGTAAATTTTATAAATTTACCTCAGTGCTCTTGAATATTTACTGGCTCTTTCATTTGCCTCCGTTCATGACACATACAGGGGGATTAACCGCCTTCGGCCCTAGCCACTGGCAAAGTGGCTGGGAGAGAGAGAGAGGTGGGTTTAAAAATGGGGGCAATGTGATCATTCAATAGATTTGATAAATATCGAATTAATTATCATGATCTTATTAAAAATTTTGTTAAAAGTGTATGCCTGAATCTAAATTTTTTTATTTTAACGGCATTTAATTGAATTTTTCGTCCTAGATCTACTTCCATTTTTCCCTTAGGCTAATATTTAATTTCCACATTATTTATTATTTTAAAAAAAATACTACATTACCTCCTTTTCTTATTATATAAGGGATAAATAAATGATAGATGTTGACTTTTCTAAAATATGTTTGACAATTATAAACATTTGAACTATTCTTTAATGGAGCTATTTAACATGTACAACGATAGGAGCACTTCAAAAAAAATTATAAATTTTGAAGACGACATGAATAACTTATATTTATTGCAAAATACCCTTTTATATTAACCATGGGAGGTATTAACATTTACAGCAAGTAATTTCTAATTTTCTATACTCGTATGGAGATATTAACAAGAATGTTAAAAAAAAATTTCAGTAATTTATGAAACACTATACCTTAAAAACCGAGGAATACTCATTATAAACTTATAATATATTATCCCGATATTTAATATAAGAGTCAATTCACTTTTTTTAAAAAGATTAAAAAATCTAAATAGAATTATTTTATTATAATATATATTTTAAAATATTTTTATAAGTATATTTAATTATGTAGCCATTTATAATTTAAAAAAATAATTTAAAAAATGATAAATATATTTGTTAATTAAACCCTAAAAAAAAGTCTAACCATTTTTAACGAGTTGTACAGCAACGTGTTTTGCACAAGCAAAGTGGAAGTCCGAACAAATTTAAAATTATCTTTGAGAGATGTGAGTGACTTAGGAGAGGGGAGGAACAGGAAAAAGGTGCATAGAGAAAAGTGAGTACAGCGCAAATTAAAGCCGAAGAAGGGGAAGACAAGGAGGTTAATTTTGAGAACACCGTTAGGTGGTTCAGTTAAAATCCAAAAATATATGCAGTGGTGGTTAGAGGGAGGCTGAATAATATTCAAAGTGGTGATGATGAAGATGATGATGATGGGTAAAAGCAGCTTTTGGGGCGATGATGATGATGAAGGAGAACGAATCCAAGCGTGATGATTTGGGGTTACATAGAATTCAAAGGGATTTATGAGTGAAGGGATTTGAGAGGGCAGTTTAACATTAAGAAAAAGTTTGGCAACCTCAAAAGAAGAGCTCCTCCGTCTGCTGGAAAGAATTCCAACTCACTGCAATTTGTTTGTTTCTGAATTCTTCATGGACATTTTTGGATGGCATCAGTACAGTATCATACAAAAGCCACCTTAAACCTTCAGAACTAGAGCAACACATCGGAGTAAGTGACCAAAAGCCCAGCTCGTGGAATCCGATAAAGGCAGCAGGCAGCAGTGTTATCTGGGAAGCCATGCTTGCTTTTTAATTTAACCCCTGCGCCGTGTCGCCTTTGCGTTGCTTTTCTGGTGGGTCGTCGGTCGGTGGTAGATAGCAGTAGCAGCAGGGCGGGACGTTAAAGTCTAGTTTTGATACTTAATTGGTTGCAATCAATCATGCTCAGGATTGACGCATTTTAATGCGTGCAGACTGACAACCTTAACTTTGCACCTTAACGCCATTCCCCTTTACCCTTTAATTCCTTCGTCCATTCTTGCTTTACTCCACAACGGTATATGTGAGGAGATGTATCATTGAATTCTTAACTAAATTTGATTTCACCCTATTCATGAAACTTCCTTGCATACGGAATGAGGTTTAATAACTATTTTAAAAACAGATACACCAGGAATTAGAAAAGGATACACAGTAACGTTTAGCTACTCCAAAATGCTTATTTATGCTGGTAATTGAAGCAGTGATATCATGTCGCCCAAAATAAGACCCAGTGCTATTAGCATTGGAGATGAATACGACAACCAAGAGGAAAGAGGCAAAATCTGGACAGAGTGTGCGTGTGTAAGAAGTCCAAAATAATTTTCGATAAACACCGCCCCTGAATTTATGGGATTCTCGTCCTTCCTGAATACGAATTGCTACGCTATATGCTGACGTCTTTTTTTGTTTTGTTTGGGGGGGGGGGATAGTAACAAGACTTCGTTCGGTGAAGAGCGTTTGGAACGTGATCACTAAGGAGTGAATATTTGAGCCTTCATTTTTATGCCAAATAAAAATTTTTCAAATGTTCTTTACTGTGAAATTCAAGGTAAAACCTAAATTTTAAAGAGTACATTTTAAGACAACAGCTTTATAGATTCTAAGACAAAATCTAAATTTTGAAAGATTATTGTGTTTGAAAGTTATTCTTTTAGTCTTTTAGAGGCAAAAAAGGTATAAAGAGGAAAAATAAAAAAAAAGAGGAAAGAAAAAATTTAAGAATGTGATTTAACAAATTTTTTTTTAAATTTAGGTTTTGTTACAAAATCTAACTTTTAAAAAAAATGTAAGTACTTAGACAAAACTTGAATTTGGGAAATAGCTTCCAAACAAACTCTAATAGTTTTTACAGATTCCACTACAAAATAAACCTAGATTTTGAAAGATAATATATTTGAGAATTTATTGACTTTTATCAAGTTTAAGACAAAAAAGAAGTAAGAAAGAGGAAAGAGAGAAAAAAGAGAGAAAATAAAATTTATCATGAGAGAGTATAATTTAACAAAAATAACTTTTTCAAAATCTATGTTTCAAACCTAAGGTTTAAAAATACGTGAGTACTCAGACAAAACCTAACTTTAAAGTAAAACTTAAATTTTGTAATAAAACCTAAATTTTGGAAAGTGAGCTCTAAATGATTAAATATCAAAAACTAAAACAGGTTAGAAAATCGAATGTCAATGCACATATCAAATGTTTGTCATCCAATCGAAAACTGCAAGAATA
>JANTPZ010008636.1:0-11215 GCA_025593235.1 Vachellia pachyceras
CTGATTTTTAGACAAGTTTTTCCCAGTAGGGTTTGGACTTTTAGTTACAATAAAAAAAATTTTGGAACCCTAGTAAAAGTACCCATTATCCAACAAGATATTGAAATATTTACATTTTTTATTATTTATTATAACAATTTAGTATGTTCGAACTACTGAGTACAAGTTGGTCTGAATTTTTTTCAGATATTAACGCATGATGGAAAGGTTATGGGATGTAATAACAGTAAAATTTCAGTTTATTTTATTTTTAAAATTATTTCTGTTAACTATGCATATTAATTTTTTTGTATTAAATACAGCTTTAATGCAAATGATTAACATCAGTTACATAATTCCTACGTTAGAAATGGAATGAGTAGCATATAACAACAAATTTAAGATTAGTTTTAAGAAAAATATGTGAGGAAAACAATAAAAACGTTACACGCATGAAGCTGCTAGAATGGTTGTCAGATGAAACGAACCCTACAAGAGAATGTATTAAAGAAAATGGCCGGCTACATGAATATTTTTATGAACTTAATTTTTAAATAGTACATTTTTTTGTAATTATGATTAACGTAATGTCAACGTTGTCTCTAATTGTTGACATACTCCTTCACTTCATGTAGATCTAATATATTAAAAAAATAGAAATAGTATTTTGAAAATTAAAAGAGAGAGAGTAGGTTGCTGCTAAAATGACAAATGATTCTAAATCAATAGGAAATCTGTGCATTATTTGGGTTAACAAGGTGAAGAAAAAGTTGCAATGCTTTGTGTCCTATCACGGATCAACGTCAAGTTATAATCTTTTTTTAAGGGGTCCATCTATGATTGAGAATTATGATAGGCTAAAGTGCTTTTATGATGGATTTTATAAATTTCAAGACATTTTGGGACTTTCGAGATGGTTTTACGGATTTTAAGATGGTTTTTATGGATTTCAAGATGGTTTTTACAGATTTCGAGATGGTTTTATCTCGGCTTACGTGCACCGTTGGGAAGAATGGCTTTCCAAACAAGCGCAAAGTATACTTTTAATCTTTTATGTTTATGTTAGATTTCATTTTAGTCCTTTATGTTTAAAAAGTGTATTTTCAGTCCCTTAAACTTAACGCCGTTAGTTTCTCTTAACGGAAATTATTGACTGTGCAATAAAACATTGACAAAGTATACTCACATTTTAATTTTAATTTAATAATATAAGAAATTTGATATTTTAAATTGTGTAAAATAAAAAAAGATTTAAAATAACATTGTTAAGTTTGATAAGTCAACAATTTCCGTTAAAAGAGACTAACGGCCTTAAGCTTGAGGGACTAAAAGTGCACTTTTTAAACGTAAAGAATTAAAATAAAACCTAACACAAACATAAATAACTAATACTTTATCCATGAGTGGTGTTATGCTTTTCAAGTGTTATAAAAAAATAATTTAAAAAAATTGTTTGCAAGTGTTGTGGGTCGGATGAATCATGTGGACTCTTCTTTGGATCTTGTGGTCCGTTTACATTGGGCCACAGGGTCTCTATTGTCTTTAGCCCACAATAACTTTGTTTTAAAGCTTATTCATCTTCTTAGCTTTTACTTAAGGCAATAACATTCCAAGTATTGTTGATAAGGTGAAGGCCAAGCTGGCTACATGGAAGGCAAGCTCGCTTACAATAGCAGGGCGCATTACGCTGGCCAAGTCGGTCATAAGTGCGGTACCTGTTTATATTATGATGGTGGCAAAAGTCCCTGAAGCCATTTGCCATGAGATTGAGAGTTTGTAGGAAAATTTTATATGGGCTGGCAACCATAGATCGCATTGCTTCCACCCAATTGGCTGGGAGACGCTCATTAAGCCTAAACTTCAGGGAGGTATTGGGCTGAAGCGTTTGTCATCGGTTAATAAAGCTTGTGGTGCCAAGCTTGCTTGGAAGGTTATTAATGGAGCAAAGGGCCTTTGGATGGACGTTTTGTTTAATAAATATATGGTTCATAGTGAGAAGCATCTTCTGGAATACAAGAAAGGGGACTCAGCAGTCTGGAAATTTATTACCCAACAGAGAGATGTCGTAGACAATGGTGCTAGGTGGCAGATAAGAAATGGGCAGTCTGTTAGTTTCTTCAATGACTTTTGGTTATTTCCTGATAAGATTATCAAGGAATTCTGTATAAGACTGCTGACAAGTCAAGAGGAGGAAAGCAAGGTGTCGGATTGGGTTATGCAAGGGACTTGGAACTTCCAGAGGCTTGCAGAAGTGTTACAACACACAGCTTTCCAGAGGCTGATTGCTACTCCAATTCTTAGGATTCAGCTGGGTAACGATGTGTTAGCTTGGAATGCGACTCCTGAAGGAATCTTCTCTATTAAAAGTGCATACCATATGATGGAAGATCAAAATCGCAGCTCGCATGAGAAGGTGTTTAGGGAAATATGGAAATGGAACGGAGCAGAATGAATTAGGTGTTTTTATGGATGGCCTTCCATGAAGACTCCCTACTAACAGCTAGAGGAGCAGATGGTCTTCTACTTCAGCATTGTGTCAACACTATAATGTTGGGGAAGAAGACATACTCCACATCTTAAGAGACTGTGCCTATGCTAGGCAGGTCTGGATCCGAATGGTAGATCCCAGGTTTGCTTCTACTTTTTTCTCAATTCCCCTAAAAAACTGGTTTGCTTTTAATCTGAAAAGGGAAGTGGGAGGTTCGACTATCAGAGAGTGGAACTTAATTTGGGGGGTAGCCATATGGAAATGGAGGAATCAGCAGGTTTTTGAACAGGATTTTGCTAAGCCAACTGATCCGTTGATGGTTATTTCTAATGAATGGAGAAGGTATGTCATTAACCAAGAGGTCACAAGTCAACTTGACTATCTTCCCACTAATATGAGATGGAGCTCGCCAGAAATGGGTTGGATAAAAATTAACGTTGATGGTGCGGTGACTAGAAACGGAGGGAGTGGAGGCGTTCTTCGTGATCATCGAGGAAACTGGGTGAAGGGATTTGCTCAGGCTCTGGGTCCTTGTACTGTGTTGGAGGCGGAACAGCATGCTATGTTGAAGGGTCTGCAAATGGCCAGGCACATGGGATTCACGAAGGTGGATGTTGAATCGGATTCGAAGATCCTTGTTGACATGATGAGGACACAGCAGGAATATGAGACTTGTAGCCTTCTGTGTATTCAACTATGGAGTTGTCTGCAATATGGATGGGAATTAAGCATTGTTCATGTCCCTAGGTCAAGGAATGCTCTCGCAGACGCTTTAGCGAAAGAAGGTTTGACGAGGACAGTGGAGTATGAGGTCTCTCCAGAGTCCAGACCACTTGAGGTCTCTGTTTTTAGACGAGTCTTTGGGAGCTAATCCCTCGTAGCTTTTATCTTCCGCTTTATGTAATTTCTGGCTTATGCCTCTTTCGTATCGGAAAAAAAAATTCTAAGTATTGTTGGGTATTAAATATAAACATATATTCCAACAGAAATTTGTATCTTGATTTATCAATGGTTAGCCCCTTTCTTTATTTTTTCATTTTTGTAGGACAAAAAAACTATAAATTACTCTATACTATTATATCAGACTTGAGAATTTTCGCAATGAAGGTAGGAGGTGAATTAAAGAAGTTTATTCCAAAGTGTGTTTCGCTGTAGATTCTTTAACCTTTTTAATCCATTTCTTACACCACTCCACTCGACTTTCACATCCTAAACTTGACCTAGGATATGTTTGGAAGCTATTTTGAAAATAGTTTTTACAGATTCCGAGGCAAAATCTAAATTTTGAGAATAGATTTTAGAAAATAGCTTTTACAGATTTTGAGGTATTCCTCAATTTTATCCTAAAAGAATACCCCAAATTTTTGCATGAATCTCTGCATATTGAAGGCAAAATTTGCTATAGTAGTAGTAAGTTGGATAAATTAACCAATTATATTTTTTTTCAAAGTTTTATTTTCAACATGAGACTTGAGGATTTGATGTTGATGATAAAATTCTGGTGCCATGACGAAGTAGAAGATGATAGGGAAATATACTGATACACTATACAGGGACTTGCGCAAAATTTAATTAAAAATGGGAGTTAAAATGTGTAATTTAACCAAAATATATATATTTCCCCCTGTTGGGCCCTCTCTTCACTGAGGACATCTTATGTCACTTCTTCGACTTTCGAATCATGCAATAAGGTGCTTCACTGGCGATCGCCATTGACATCGCAGGCCGTCCCGCTCTCGTTCATCTTGATCCTTTTAATTCGGTTAAAGCCCCAACGGTATAGTCTGTGAATGGCTCAGCAGTCTGTAGATTTCGATTCCTATTATCTCCACCAATCAGATGACCGGAGCCACATCAACACACTCTTCGTATCAGGCCTCCCTGACGACGTAAAGGCGCGTGAGATTCATAACCTCTTCCACCGCCGTCCCGGCTTTGACTCTTGTCAGCTCAAGTACACTGGCCGTGGCAACCAGGTTCGTTCTCTATCTTATTTTTCTCCTTATATGCTTGCTGGGTCTGTTTCGTTCTGTAGAGCATTTTGCTACTTCAGTCTACCTAAATATTCTTGTCTTCTTTGTTCATTTCGGTATCTTGGGAGATAGCAGAATTTCTTTGTAAGACTTAATGGAACGAGAATTCTGCGTCAATCCTTTGAGTTGCCTGAAATTAACACGGATGAGCCTTAGTCGAGCTGACATTGCTTCTTCTCTGTCCAACAGATAGAAGGCTTATTCCTTGGTGACCCTTTTCTGACCATTCAAACAATACTGATGGTTTTTGACTTTTCCCTGTTTCCAAATTAAAGGAACTAAGCTTTTTTGGGGTTCATTTTTTGTAGTAAGTTATGTTGGTAATATATCTTTCTTAGGTCACGTTATTAATTGGGAAGCAAAATCGATGTCAGAGTTTTTCTTTTCATAAGAATACCTTGTGAGTGAAGGCCTGTGTGCTCTATATGACCAGTGGCATGATTTTTAAATTGCCTATCGCCTGTATCCTCTATCTTTATTGGCTCATGTTTGGTACCTATTAATATTCGCAGGTTGTTGCATTTGCTACCTTTTTCAATCATCAATCAGCAGTGGCGGCATTGCATGCATTGAATGTAAGTATCTATTCGATCCCTTTTTATTCTTCTTCTTTAAAAAAAAATTTGAAGGCTTCCCAAGTCCTAACAATGAAAAATCATGACATTAGGATGTAAAGTTCAACTACAAGTATTAGTGCAGACTGATTTCTTTGAGTTTATTTATTTCTTTTAGATTTCTTGCCTTTAGATTGAACTTGTTGGAAATTTTACCTTCTTTTGTGTGGAGGTAGCAAAATACATAAACCTTGTATTGATTGGACACATGTCAATGCAGTGGCCAACCAATCTATAAAGGATGTTCTGGTAGTTATTGATATACCTATCCATGCAAAAGAAAAGCTTAGTTTTACAAGTACATATTTTATATAAGCTCTGCTTACCTTCCTTCAAAGTGCTATGCACTACTCTTTCTTGGAATACAGCAATACTTGGACAATCTTGTGACAATTGCCTCTAATTTGACTGGTAAAGGTCACACTTTCAGCATGTTTAAATGCCTCCACTGGTTTATAATTGATTTCTTATTCAGTGCTCTAGTATAGAATCTAGCAAATAAATGATTAACTTTTATTGATAAGAATTTAGAATCTTTGGAATTTGTTTTTACATCTAATTTCCTATTTTGTTGATGGTCATTAGGGCATCAAATTTGACCCTCAAGCTGATTCTGTTCTGCATATAGAGCTCGCCAGGTCAAACTCAAGGAGAAAGCGTAAACCAGGTATATAATTTTGGAAGATGACTGAAATATTCAATCTTATCAAACTGAGATGCACATCTAGATATATGCTCGTTTCAAAATTTTACCACTGCTCTTGTGCTAGATGTATTTATTTGATGACTTATGGAGAAAGTCAGCTTCTTTATCACTTTTCCCCAATGGTTATCCAACTCTTACATTGCACAGGTGGTGGAGCCTATGCTGTTATTGATAAAAGATCTCAAGGGGAGGCTGATGCTCAGGCGTCATCAAGTGATGATGGTAAAACTGCATTAAATATAAATTCAAGACACAGTCGATATCTTATATTCTGCATGGCTATCATCTAGCTCGCTCCTGTTTGATGGAATGAGTATTTTGAAATCCACCTAAAACTTCAATGCTTTCCTTTATGGTTTTTTCTCAATCATATTTAGCGTGGATGATGCTTTTCTTGCATCTAACTTCACATTTTTGCTCTCCTGTTTATGCAGGTGATGGTGAATCTGAAGAACCACTTGGGAATCACAGCAACCATGGTGATGTTGCATCAATGAAAAGGTAAGAGTACAGTCAAGAAATTTTCACCATGAAATATCCAAAATTTTTAGTTTCTCAACTTATTAGCATAAAGACAAGATGACTAGTATTCTGTTGTGGATCGCTAAATCATTTATCTTCTCTGCTCGTGTGCAGTGGTGAGACTGCAATTAATTCTGATGATGCTGCAAATGTTAATGTAAGTGAATACCAGCAATACAAGGGGCCTCACCTGCTTACTGAATATAGATTCGTGTGACCCATACCATGTCTCTGCACCTGGAAAATGAGCGCATAGAATTTATACTTTCTGTGCTTCAACCTGGACATACATATATACCCAATGAAATTGTGTTTAGCAAAAGATGTTTCTCCTCGTAGAGGAGGACTTTCTAAATTTTTGACTTGGGATCCACAGGAGCAGCAAGAAAAGGGTGCCGATGGAGGACCACGTTCCACTCTTTTCATAGCAAATCTAGGTCCAAATTGCACTGAAAGTGAATTGAAGCAAGCTTTTTCTGTGTGAGATGCTGCTTCTCTATTATTTGTTTGTTAAATAGGGGAGACTTCTCCGTCATTGTTATTAAAATGGATCTTGATTTGTGATTAAAAAAAACTTGTCCAATGTTCCAGGTATCCTGGATTCAACATGGTAAAAATACGATCCAGAGGAGGAATGCCAGTTGCTTTTGCTGATTTTGAGGTAATTATTGGTTCTTTCAGGGAATAGTGGAATTTTTAATTTAGTAGGCTATTTTGAAAAATTATATAACCTTATGGAGGAGAGGCGGTGAGTCGCATAATTATTTTCACTTGGGACCGACATGACCTGTGTGACTCTCTATTTTAAGTTGGAGCTGATGGTATAACAATAACATAACATTAATGGCAATGTTCTATAAAGTTACGAGTCATGACATCAATTTAGAATATATTTATGGAAAAATAAATTATTTTTCCGGTTTCAGTTTCAGTTTGGGAGAGAAAATGGGTCTAGAATCTGGATACTCAATTGCTGCTTGTATTTTCTCAACTGACATGAATAACTGACTATTAATCAGGATTTAAGAATAATAAATCATTTGGCTTTCAACCCTCATCCATTATTATGGGTTATCATACTAAACAAAAAAAGGTAACATGCTTATTCCTAGCGTAGATCATTGATCAGAATCAGCTAATAGGTTCCTTTGATGTAGCTTGGAAGGCTCCAAATGTTAAAGTGTACAAGGCACTTGTGGTGCTGAGCTATGTGAAATTATTGCTCTCCATCTTTAAAATGTTCACTATATAATAACTTTTTTTTTGGTAAATTATATAATAACTTTTAGTTGTTTTATTTGTCTCTAAATTTCTGTTCATAAAAGTCAGCTTAGATTCACAATAGAAGCTGACCTTTATGAAAATGGAACGAGATAAATTAGAACCTTTGCCATTGACTATTATTTTCTTCCCAAAACTAGTAGTGTTATAGATGATTATCTTCTGAACCTTAGCTTCCTTGACCAGGAAGTTGAGCAAGCTACTAAAGCCATGGAGGGGCTTCAGGGAAGTTCATTGTCATCATCAGATCGGGGTGGCATGCACATAGAGTATCATCTTCTAACCCTATATTTCAAATCAATTTTTATTTTTCTTTGTTGAGATTTGATATCTTTCTGACACTTTCCCCATTTCTTCTTCCTCTGTCTATTGCTTTCTAGATATGCAAGATCCAAAATGAGGAAGCGTTAGGCGATCAGGAAGCAAACCTTTTTTTTTCCATTTTTTTAAATTATCATAGTTTTTGTTGAGAAGGTCATCATTGAGTCCACTGTATTGTTTCTTATATTCGAGATTCTTGGGCGGAGCCATGTAAGTTTGAAGAAGTGTATATGTCTGAAATATTTTTAATTATTTAAGTCTGAAGAAATGTATAATATTTATTAGATTACATGTATAATAATTTAATTATACATATTAATTAAACATATTATTATATGTTTAATATGTTTAATTAATATGTATAATTAAATTATTATACATGTAATTTAATAATAGATTATATTATTTAAATTTTAAGACAAATGAAAATATTCCATAGGCAAAACTATTATTTTGTTTTATTATTTTATTTCATATACCAAATGATTTTTATTGAGAGCATAAAATTAAAAATCCAGTATATGTCGAGGCTGTTTGGTCGTGAGCAAACCTTGGTGAAATGGAGGAAGAGAAAATTTACTTATTTTAATTAACTGAAGTTTATTACCTTAAAAGAGTAGCCATCCTATCCCTTATCAATCTCCACCTCTTGATGAAAAGGAGGAAAGAAAATTTACTCAATATGATAGTAATTTTGATTTTATTGTTTAATACAAAAAAGAAGAAAAATATATTTTTCTGTAAAGATTTTGTTGATGTTCATCTGTTATATGTAGTGGAAGCAAAGGGAAATTGGAGGAAAATTCTCCCATTAAAAATTTTATTGGTGAGTTACATTTAAATCTAAGTATCTGTATTCTATGCATATAAAATTTATAGATTACCACTACTCTTTGTCTATATAAATTTATGAGGTAGATCTCAACAATAAAATTTTCAATGAAACTTTTCATAATAATCAAAATCACTGCAGGCTGCCGTGTAGGGTCGGTTCCTTAGAACAGGTTTCGCTTAAGGCACAGAAACAACATATTTGACTTGTTTCTTAATCCCACAAACTCTGAAACCCTCTCAGGCTTGTCATAATCAGCCAACCAAGATTGTTTTGTTTTATTACATGTTTCAAAACTTGAATCCTCCAAAATTGACATCTCTGGATTTTCACCCTCTTCATTAAAGTAGCTGTGATTTTCACACTATCATTGTCCATTTGTCTGCTAATTCAGATTACATGTCCCACCTCAAGCTTTGTTTTCTTCTCGGTGCCTGCATGCACATACATTGACTCCACAGACACGCACAGATATGAAGCTCATTACAAGATGATATTTGGACATTTCAATACCATACATAAGTAACTTTCAAGAGTCAGTCTGATCAAAGGCCATTTAGGTACAAGATAAATTTCATGAAAGAATTAAAAAAAAACACAAGCAAAAGCTTTATATATATATATATATAAATCCTACTTTAATTTTCTCTACTATACAGATGCAAAAAAAAATGATGGCAATCCATATATTGAAACAGAAAGATAAACTACAAAAGAGTGTAGGGCCTATCGAGATAGAGAGACCACACTCAAATGTGATTAGGGAACCACTTTACATATCTTCACGTGTAGTCCTCCTAACCTTGTCCCTTTTCCAATGGGAGGAGGTCCTGTACTTCTCAATGGACAGCTTCCCACTGAACGATTCCAAAGACTCTTCTTCTAACAATGGACCACTGTAATGGTGCTGCCCTGCCCAGATTCGACCGCTTCGATTTCCCACAACATCATAGCCAGAGCGTGAAATGTAATCTGTTTCCATGATCATGTCACCCTCCAGTATTCGGAGAACCTAAAAATAAAGAAGCAAAAGTATGCCAGTGTGGTTAGGACTTAGGACAAGAAAATGAAGATGGTGCGAGACATGTCAGAGTAGAGCAACATATCCAAATAACAAAACATTTAGGCGCTCATGATATCAAAACATTTAGCCCTAGAAGCATTCACGAAAAAACTGAGTATCCCAAGTTATTTTTTAATTCAATATCACTCCAGAAGTATTAAAAAAGGAGCAATGTCACACTGCCTATTAAATAAATGAGAGAAGGTGGATTGTATATACACAAGGAGTTAATATACAAGCCTTTGATCTCTTTGGGATCATTTACCTTCCTTTTTGGACAGGTTATGTTCATTCTTGTCTTCTTGACTCTAAATAATTATCCTCCAATGTTAGATTATATTCTTCTAAATAATAGATAAATGTAAACTTTTGAATCCAAGTCTGATAATAGATCTATTAAAAAAATCTCCTTACCTGTGACATGCGCGGTCTAGAATGAGGATCTCGGCGAATGCATAACGATGCTGCATGCAGCATGCAATTGACCTCCTGTCTTGAATATCGATTTTGCAGCCTTGGATCAATTAGTTCCTCTATGGCATATTCTTCCAACAGTGGTCTTGCCTGTTTGACATCCAATTTTTCAGAATTACTCAAGGCTAAGACGAATCAAGAAAATTAAAAAAGAACACTTGCGATTTCGCTAAGATATCCATATAAGCCATTCAGGAGGTCATAATATTAGTGATCCTTTAACTTACCCACTCAGTGAGACACTGCTGTCCCTTGGGTCGAGTGAGATCAACGGCTTTTCGTCCTGTAACAAGTTCCACTAATACCACTCCAAAAGAATAAACATCGGCTTTTTCAGTAATTTGTCCACTTTGAGCATATTCTGGAGCCAAATACCTACATAACCAAAATGAGCATTAAAACAAACTAATTGAATATTACAAACAAGAACATCGGGCTAATTAATCATAAAGCAACACTGACCCAAATGTTCCAATTACTCTAGTTTCAACAGCCATGTCTCCGTCAGGCTGCCACCTCGCTAGTCCAAAGTCACCAACCTATTAGAATTCATAACAAAACAATCAAGTTCGGATTTATACATCAAGGCACATAATGTATAAGAAACACTGAAATCCCATGATATTTGTTCTAAAGTGAATTCTTAAATATTAAAGATTCTAAAACTATCGGAAGATTTAGAAGAAAAGGAATTTTAGGCAGGGATGAAAATACTGTTTATGCTGACTTTCTTTTGTAAAAATACAAGACTAACGTATGTAAATGGAGCATGGAGGTAATGTATACTCTACCAATGGTTCAAAATCATGGGTGATGAGGATGTTGTTTGGCCGCATATCACGGTGGATAATGCAACCGACTCTACACTCTTCATGGAGATATCGCAACCCTCGGGCAGCTCC
>JANTPZ010008639.1:0-10623 GCA_025593235.1 Vachellia pachyceras
CGGGAGGACAATCCAATCCATCATCTTTTTCTCTCCACACATCCTCCTCACCATCATCAGCAGACTTCAGTCTCAACAATATCAGAACCGTAACTAACAAAAAGCGTTAAACTTGGAGCACAAACTAGCTATTAAAAATTAGTAATTAAAAGAAACAGAAGCATAACCTTACCGCCATTACAGGTCATGGTTTCTCTCGGATTTACCAATATTTTTATTAATTGCTTGAATACTATCATAGCTGCGTATAAGAGGAAAATTCTTCTGGCCTGAATACTCAACAAGATCAGATGAGAGAAAACAGAAGTTTTACCAACCACTAATTTCCTTATAAATATCAGAAAAGGGACAGATTTCAGTATATGCAACCCCAGCTATTATTAATGCACAGATATCATGGGCAAAATCAAATAGAACTTTCAACAGTGTATTAGAAATTCCCTTTTCCCTTTTTGCTCTCACCAAACTTGGAAATGGATGATTCAATACCATGGCAGAAGAATCTTCTTCTGCAAAGAAGAGAAAAGCCATCCATTATCCTATAAGATATGCGATAGATGGTTCAACCTCTACTAAATTAACCCTCTCCAAAGGCAAAGACTTTGGCCATACCTCTCGCAGTGCCCTGGATCAGCAAGTTTCAATCACCGCAGAAGTTATAATATCAAAACCTTCAATACATCAGAACAGAGTTAAAGTGTCCTTTACCAGAAAGCTGATCCTGTTCCAGTACTACAGAAATCTAAAATCTTAATTAGCTGGGAGAGATCGGGAAGCCTGAAAATTGACAAGTGCTGTTACAAAATTTTGATACTCATCATGTTGCGAATAGTGCATAGAGATCTGATGATTTGACGGATAAGGGTATTAAAGAGTTTAATACATGACATTGGATGCCACCAAAGGTTAGGAGGATTAGAGTGGCTATTGAGAAATCGAAAAGCTTCCTTTCCTGGCTTGTGGGATATGCTCCTATGCTTCTTTGTTGCCATTATAGCTAGCAGCTTTGGTCCCTTGCTCAAAAAAAGAAAACTGCTGAGATTGTCAAGCCTGTGTGAGTTTGAGTTCAAGGGGATCGCTTGGTTCAAATTTTTTAAACTTGCCAGAAAGTTTTTATTCGAAGTGATTTCCACCCAATAAGATTAGTTCTAACGGATTACATCATAAAGAATCAAAGCTCGAGTATTTATTAAAAGATGTATATAAATTTAATATTGGAGAATACCTAAAAAACGCTTCCATTAAGACACTCTTAGTTGATAAAAAAAATAAGGCACTCTTAAATGCCAAAAATGAGACAAGGTTAACCCGGCAAACAGTTGGTAACTAATTTCTTGTTTCATTACTATAATTTTTGGAAAGTTTGACTATTTATCAAATGAATATACTACCTCATCCCTAAATATGAGTTATTGTTCGTAGGATAGATTACATTACAAACAAGGTTTTTAATTTATTAAAGGAGGGAATGGTATTTGAACTGAATTTCAGTAGACTTTGTAAGTCATTTCTTTAATTGTGAGAGAGGTGTAAAGCTTGGTTTCTCAGAAAATTGAAAGCGAGTAAAGTGAGATGAACTTTATTATTTTTTCCCAAAAAAAAAAAAGGTTAACTTTGCTTTCTGCTTAAACTTGGTCATGTGACCCCAAATGTACAAAATAATGTCAGCTGATCTAACAGTATAAAAAGAGTTAGTGGTGGTGTAATTAACAGTAGCATACAAAGTTGTTGAGATTCTACTACTGTCTTGTGCTTGTGGGAATCAATAGTAATGTTATTTAATTGAAGAACAGCGTAGTTTGAAAGTTAATAAAGCTGACGCCGGAACCTTGGATTACATAAATAAATAAATAAAATATAAGAGGGAAAAAATAACCGTTAGATTTACATCTTAATTAATTAATTAATGGTTGAGGTTGGTAATCAGCATGAATGAATGAAACTGGGGACACTCATGTGGTCCTCCTCTCCACTCTGACGCTACTCATTCTTTTGTGCCCAAAATAGGCCCATCCCTGACGATTGTGGAACACCCAATCATAACACGACACATCAAATCCCCAGTTTTTTTCTTCTTCAAATCTATTCACCTTAAAAGTTTGAATATCCAATACTGAAATTCACATGATCTTATGATATATTAACAACTAAAAAAAATACTTTTTTTCCAGTGATTAAATTATTCTTACACTGCATAGTAATTCTCCTTGAATCTAATATACTACATTACACACTTAATGTAAAACTCAGTTGAATTTTATTAGGTAGATTAAAATGATATATAATTTATTGATGTACAAAAGTATTTTTTAAATTAATTTGTTTAACTTATAAAAGGAAATGTAAAGTAATGATGCACATAATTATTTCAGAATATATTATAGATAAATAATTTATTTAATTTTTTTAATATCACGAAAAAAGTTAATGACATACTGTATTAAATATCCAATGTATTATTACATAGAGAGAGGGGGGAGATTGTAGATATTGGGTCCGTTTGGCAAAGCGGTGGAGAAGTACTTATGGGCTTATTCACACAAGCCGAGGCAAATATGTGGAGGAGATTGTCTCATTTTACGGAAAAACACTGTTGAACGTGATTTTGGGGTGTTTGAACGCTTTGCCAAACACATACAATATGATCGTTTGGCAACACATTCATCCGCAAAACGATGTCCTTCCTCCAGTCAAGGGGCCATCTGGAAATCATGTGGGCCCATTTCTTTACACAAACCATAGTAAATATTACCTTATTTTTTTTATGTAAGAGCCAATTAACCCTATTTTATGAAAATTTACGTAGTTAATTAGTTAATATATTTATCATTTTTCTTCTTACTAATATGTCAGACCTATAAACTGATAAATAATTTAATGGTATAACATACATAAGTATATTATAATATTGTTATAATTAAGTAATTTATTTAATTTTTTATATATTTTTAAAAAAATTCCATAAGAGTAAATCATTAGGCATCGAGATTATATATATGAAATTAAAATTTGTTCCCCACAATGAATGAATAACACACCACCGTGGCAAACTAGCTCATTTCGAATTTCAGGGGGCCCACTTCAAATTTGGGATCTCGCTTCATCATCCGAAGATTGTTAAATCCCACCGTCCCATTGACTTTTTTCCCTAGGCACTTCAAAAACACGTATGCTAGGCTAGCTTAGCTTTCTTCTAGCCTTGTCCCCCTATACCTACCCCCTCTCATTAAATCATCACCTTATTATTGTCTCTGTTCCTCACTTTCCACAACAGTTTAACGTAGCAAGCAACAACCTCGCATTCCCGCATTTCTCCCCCCAAAATTAATCAAGAATACAAAATAAATCCTTGCGTTCAATGAATAACTGTAAATTGTATAATTAATCACAATGAATGGAATTAAAAAATGGATCTTAATTATATGCATGCCCGTTCTTTTTTATAATTAGTTAATCACCCACACTTTTGGGAAAACTTTTTTCTAAACATACATTTAAATTAAAATAAAAGACATATTAAAATCTTTAATAAACCTCTCGAAATGCTTAAAGTCATTTTTTTTAATGGATTCGTAAGCACACTTTATCATATAGCCATAGGGAAAATTGACTAACCCAGCTTCCGTTCTTGGACGAGCCTCTCCGTCTCAGTAAACAGGCAAGCATAGCTAGCAGAGAGCCTCCTTATAACTTCGTTCCAAAACGGAGCACACAGGTCGAGATAAAACTATTTCAAAATCTATAAAAACCATCTTAAAATCCATAAAAACCATTTTGAAATCCGCAAAATCAACTAGAAATTCGTAAACTCATTTCTTTCGAGGGAACTCCTTCTCCCCAACGGAGTTCCCAAACATACACACTAGCAGTGTGGCGAACAAGTGACGCCTCGATACGGGATCAAAAAATCGAGTACATCGTTGGCTGGTGGCAACGACGACGGGGGAGAATGAAGAGGGGGTGGTGCCGGAGATAAAAGGGATGGGTGAGTTCGAAGGGAGAGTGATTCATACAAGTTCCTACAAGAGTGGAGACATGAGTATGGGAAGGACCATGGAGAGAGGGGAAAGCTCAAAGTCATGCACATGGAAAAGAGGGGGGAGTGAGAGTTGAGAAATTGAGAGAGAGCAGAGCGGGGAGAGACAAGCAACATGGAAGAAGGTGGATGAGAGAGAGAGAGTTTTCAGGTAATCATTTAAAAATTAAAATTGTGTACCCACATTTCAAAATTAACGGGCTTTACCTGCAGATAAAGACTGTCACATTTTTGTACCGTTCTTTATAATTGACAAGCATTCTTATATTATGTTGATTAAATGGTTAGCGGTTTATTTCAATTTGAGTGAGGTCTCAAGTTCAAATTTTTGTGTATGCAGTAACCACTGTTGAGAGACTCATCCACAATTTTTAGGTGTGCAACACGGGTCAAATCCAAATTAGTCAGGATAAAATTTCGGAGATCGGACGAGAAAAAAATAAGCATTCTTGCATTCAGATAAAGTATTTGACGCTAGATGTACGTTTTTAAGAACATTATACGAGCATTTTTACCCTTTAATTCTTCACTTTTTTGTCATAATCCACGTGTTCATTATACCATATATATATATATATTATGCTCAGTTAAGTGATGGCATGGATGCTCCACATTTCTATAGCAATTTTCAAGTTACATGGTACGCATAAATCAAATTATTACCATTATATGGACACACACATATATGCTTCTCGGAAAACCCTTATCTATATGTAAGTTATTATCAACAAAATTTAAATTTTATTTTTTTCATTAAAACATCCTTTTAGTCTACAGATTACTGTTGGTTCGAGAAATTTTTCCTTGATTTTGAAGCACAATACAAACAAAATTGTGATATTTTCTAGGCCGGGAGTCACACAAGAAAAAGAGCCGTGAATTCTTCAGTCACCGCCGAGGAAGAGAAAACGAGATAGGCCAACTGTATTTTTTAATAAAATCGTTGAGGGATTTTATTAAAAAAGACGGATTATTGACAAAGGGATTATAAAAGGGGCACTTTTTTAATACTTGTAACCTTCAAATAAAAAGAATGCCACAAAATTATTAAAATGCCAGTCCAATAAATGAACGAATGAATAAATAAAAGTAATAAAAAGAATAAAAGGGAAGATGTTTGACCGATCTCTTTAAAAAGTCAAGGGTTGTGTGGTAGAGACAGTAATGATCCAATTTCAGATTGTTCTATTTCAACGGGAATTTAGGTGAATGGATGATTGCAGAATATCTTTGTGAATTACCAATACTAGTCTCCCTCCCTCTCCCTATTCCTCTTCCTCTCATCCCATATCGCCATTATAGACGCCGCTTACCACGCTTGCCACTCTCTCTCTCTCTCTCTCCCTTGCTCTCCCCTGTATCTGCTAATCATTCACATTTCACACACACGCACACACTACAATATATATATATATATATATATATCTGTATACCCCAAGTGGGATGAACCTGTGACCATGATCATCCATTTTAAGAATATGCAAAATGACAGACAAAGTTGTCCCCTACATTAGTTGGGCATTCGAGTTTTTAATCTGTTCTTTTTTTCATATTTTAAGAGATATTGAGTCAAGCCAAGTAGTAAAAACATGGCTTGTTACCTTTCACACACATGCTCTCTACTTTTTAGTAGCTGGATAACCAAGTTTAAAGCTTCAAGCTTTTGGTTATGTGAATATTAGTTTTTATATATTTAATAATTGTTATAGCATTGTTCATGGTGTTGATGCCAGTGATGATTGCAAGGAATATTCATAACATAAATAGAAAATACAGAGGAGTGTGATTTTGGGATTTAATATTCCCCGTTGTTTTATGAAGATAACAAACAAGTGCCTGATTTTAACCACATAGGAAGCGTGGGGAGGATGGCAGTTTGAATTATCTATTGTTGTTCTTGTTTGTAGTCCTTGTCCCCAAAAAAAGAAAAGAAAAAATGTTGAAGGAGATTTTAGAAGCTTGTGCCGGGAAATTTTGACCCACAGAAAACCTCGCCACCACCATTTTCTCTGTACCCTTCACGGTTAATAGAATTGCGGAAGCTGCAACAAGACGAGGAAGTTGGAAGAACTCAACGGCACAAGGAAGCAGAACAAGAACAAGAAGAGAAGCGAAGAGAGAGAGAAACTGAGAAAGCATTAACCAGAGAAACAATGGGAATAATTTGGGATAGAGAGAGAGAAGGAGTTGTATTTCAATGGCATCATTTTTCTGAACCCCACAAATGTTGTTAACAGAGCAAGCAATGTTGTTAAGGTGGGCGTAGAAGGAAGAGAGGAAAGGGGAAAAAATAAAAAAGGGAAGGTTGAATACAGCGAAGCAGACGTTTTATGCAGAGACCCACCTCCCCTCAAATAAATTATTATTGTTATGCATGATATTGATAATACAGCGGAGAGAAGGTGGTGATACAGCAAAAAAGGTTGGTCTTTTGGTCTTTCATTTTTCATTGGACAACCTATCCTTACTATCGTCGTGGGTGCCCACTAGCAGCTTTTTTGTCTCCTCCTCCCTCTCGCCTCTCCTCTCTCTCGATCAACATAATATCTCTCTCTCTATGCCCTCCCCCTCATTTACTTGTATTATATGGTACTGGTTGCTTATATATTATAATTTCTTGAGGGGGGGTTTCCCTTTCCCTTTCTTTCTCTTCCCTCATTTCCTTCCCTTCCACCCTCAGCTGTAATGATTTTCTCGTTAGGGGGTATCGTTCTTGAGGAATCTGAGGAGTTGTTGGTGTTGGTGCTGTGTTTGTGAAAAAGTGTCAGTTAATTGTGATTGTTTGGGAACTCCATTGGGAAAATGGATTTTCCAGATTTTGAGGTATTTTGAGAATTTTGAGATGATTTTACGGATTTCAAAATGGTTTTTATGAATTTCGAGATGGTTTTATCTCGGCTTACGTGCACCGTTTGGGAAAATGGCTTCCCAAACAGGCACAATAAAGCTTCAGAAATATAAATACCATTTCTTAAAGAAACAAGGACGAGAGCGCCCAGAAACAGAATCGCATGACTGCATGAGTGTTTTTTCCCATTCGTTGATGTGATATTCAAACAAAACAACAAATACCCTCTTTTTCCAGCTTTATCATCGTCGTTTCCTTTATTTTTTTCCTTCCCCGTCTTTCGCCTTTATCCCCTCATATTTTTGGGTTGGGGTTGGTTCGATTCGATTCGATTCTGGTTCTCTTATCGATTATCTCCGATATACTCAAATGTCTCATCCAAGGCAATTCCAGATGGTGGGTGGTGCTAACAATCCTGGGCACTACAATGACACAACTTTTACTAAAATCTTTGTGGGTGGATTGGCTTGGGAGACTCAAAGGGACACAATGAGGAGGTATTTTGAGCAGTTTGGTGAGATCCTTGAGGCTGTTGTGATCACAGACAAGAACACAGGGAGATCCAAGGGTTATGGCTTTGTAAGACCATGTTTACTTTGCTTTTTGATCTTCTTAGTCTCTGCATTGGTTTTTTTTACTGTGATATTTGAACAATGAGTCATTAGTTTCGCCGTCTTTTGTTCATATTTTTTCTTCTTAAAGGTTACATTTAAGGATCCAGAAGCAGCCATGAGAGCATGTCAGAATCCATCTCCAGTTATTGATGGCAGAAGAGCAAACTGCAACCTTGCATCTCTTGGAGCAAACAAGAATCGCCCCCCAACTCCTCAACATGGTCCTCAATCCTCACATTTGTTCCTCTTGTTCTCTAAAATCCTCACACTGTCAATTCTTTTTTTTTTAATCTTTTGGAAAAGATTTACGTCATATTTTATTTTGGTCTAAGCTAAATCTTGGGCTGTTTTGCAGGAGCAGGAGGGTTCAGACCAGGTCCTGGACTGGTGGCTACACCGGCATACCATGGCTCTTCCTCTACATTTTTCCATCAGCCCTCTGGCCAATATGCATTTCCTCATTCAGCTTATGGGTAAAACATGAGATATCTGTGGATATGATCGTTTTTGCTTCTTTGCATGTGGTTTCTGAACACTTTCCTCCATTCTTCCCATTTCCTCTCTGCTTTCCCTCTGTCTGATTACCCTTCTTTGGATCTACTAACAGGTATTCTGGATATTCACAAGAGACCATGTATCCCATGGTAGGTATTTAAGTAGTAAATGCTTCAAAATAAGACAAAAAACATAATATCACATCTATTTAATGCTGCAGAGACTTTTTTGTATCACTTGGTGAAATATCTGATTTTTTACCGACCTCTGAAATGGTGAAAATTAGAACCCAGATGCTATTTTTGGGCAGTAAAGTGATAATAATTAATAAAATGGCATGAATGATTCATTTAATGTTGCTGCTGCGTTGTTCATTGATTACGGCAACTGTTTGTTTGAACTGATGCAGAACTATTATAGTGTGTATGGAGGAGGTCAACAGTTTTCACCATATTACCCATCCAGTGGGGCATCTGGGCAACCAGGACTGGTCCATAATATTTACCCTTTCTATGCTCAATATTCTCAGACCAGCCAGGCTCAAGGTTTTGGACTTCAATATCCTCAAATGCTACAGTTCCCATTTCTGCCTCAGCACTATGGCTCCTCTGGGATCCTCTCTTTTCCTTCTTCACTGCCAATGTCAACTACTACTAGTGCAGGTGACCAACTCTACTGCAAAATGTTATAAATACTTACTGTTTTTAATGACTCTCTCTCGAGAGATAGAAAAACTAAGCTGGTTGTGATAATAAAGAAAAGCAGGTCAGAAATGAGCTCTTGAACAGTACAATATATTCTATATCTATGATATGAGATGTATCTGAGAATTCCTTTTTAAGTTATTTGAGACAAAGAGTGCTGAGCGAATAAAATTAACAGTTGCAACAACAGCAACCACATCAGCAGCAGGGACAACATCAGCAACAGTAGCAGCAGCAGCAACTGGGGCAGGTGGTGCTTCACAAGCTTCTGGAACAGCTTCTGAACAAAAATCTTCAACTTCGGATCTCCAAGCGGATAAATAAAAATTGTCTTTTCCTTGCAAGGCTAACCGGTTTAGAAAAGAAAAAAAGGCTGATGATGAAAAAAGTGTCAAGAACAATGTGGGGAAGATCAGAGTCAGAGATCAGCCAGATGCATTGCAAAAAGAAGGATTTAAGAGTTTTCAGCATAGAATATGAGCATTTGACAGGAGAAAATTCTTAAGTGAAAATCATGAATTAGACGTATAAGCATGTCAGACACATTTTTTCTGTTAGGGAAACTCAATTGGATTCACTTCTGACACACTTATATGTTAATTCATGATTACTACTTGATCTTTACTTGAGAATTCCTGTGTCTAAGATTCATTACATGAAAAGCTTGTGCCACTATCTGGCCTTGACGAGGACGTCTCAAACTCATGCCAAGCATTATCACCAGCATTTATCATCTCAATCATCATGAAAAGTGTCTGTTTTAGGAAAATAGAGGGGTCTTTTTTCTTTCTTTCCTTTTATTTTGAAGAAGAGTTTAGAAGTAGCTAAAGAGAGGATCATATTCATTGTAATGAGCATAATAAGGTAGATATCTAAATATTGGAGCTTTGGATTCTTACCTTATTGACTAATTCTTAGCAGCATACAGTGTATGCGTCTTGGGTGCAGGGAGCATCCAATGACACGGGCCTCATCTTGTTTATAATGGCAAAGGTGAGAAAGGGTTCAAAAGATTAGTTTTAGATCGTTGGACCCTCTTTTGATTGGTTGGTCAATTAGGAAGAGGAAGTCTCGTCAGTCTGTTAACTGTTATTTTATTTATTTATTAAGGAACACTTTTGCTTTCTGAGATTAGCAGAAGAAGCTGCTTGGTGGGGGTGGTGAAAAATGATGAAGATGGTTTCTTTCTTCTATGTTGTTGCTTTAATTTTTGGCGATGATAATAATGGCTTCTATGGTTATACATACAATTCACCTTTCACAGTCCAATTGGAATGCTATGATTCTCTCTTTTGCGTCAATCAGATCTCTTTTGCAACCTGTACTCATGCGTTTGGAATCCAATGGAAACGCCGAGTCAATGGCAGTTGCTTTGATAGTACCTTCCTCGCACTTTTTCAGAGTACTTTTATTTTTGTTGATAGGTCACATTGGTTTTTTTATCTCTTTGATTTTATTTTACAAAAATCAATCTTTTTAATCAGTTATAACTCTCCTGCAATAAGGTCGTCTATCAGCATACAAAGGGTTTTGGATTTAAGCCTTGAATGTAACAGTGTCAAACTTTGCTGGGAGGGCTTGCCACCAAAGGTTCCCATAAGTGTTAGATCCAAATTACTTGGTTGTTTGGGCACCTGATAGTAAGGTTTAGAAAAAATGTTGAATATAGAATGACTAAGGGCAAATTAAAAAATCTTTAGTTCTATGCTTCACAAAATATGTAATTTTATTTTCTTAAATAAAGGGGCTGATATTTGAAATAGTTAAACTATGTGTATTAAGTTGCATTGTTCTTGATTGAATTTCAAATGAATCAAAAATAGAGGAATTAGGCTGCATTGAAATGAAGTTATTTATTCAGCTAGAATTATAAAGATAACAAAATTATTTTCCCCTTTTATTCAATTAGATTGTGGGCTCTAATTC